>CAUYRH010137529.1:0-64896 GCA_963574655.1 Perodicticus potto | reverse complement strand
CAGGTGAGCAGGCAGGATCTCAGACAGGTGGGGCTGAGGAGAAGGAGGAGAAGGGCTGGAGAACAGGTGAGCAGGCAGGATCTCAGACAGGTGGGGCTGAGGAGAAGGAGGAGAAGGGCTGGAGAACAGGTGAGCAGGCAGGATCTCAGACAGGTGGATCTGATGAGAGGGAGGAGAAGGGCTGGAGAACGGGAGGGGAGCAGGCAGGATCTCAGACAGGTGGGGCTGAGGAGAGGGAGGAGGGGAGAAGGGCTGGAGAACAGGTGAGCAGGCAAGATCTCAGACAGGTGGATTTGATGAGAAGGAGGAGGGGAGAAGGGCTGGAGAACGGGAGGGGAGCAGGCAGGATCTCAGACAGGTGGAGCTGATGAGAAGGAGGAGGGGAGAAGGGCTGGAGAACAGGAGGGGAGCAGGCAGGATCTCAGACAGGTGGGGCTGATGAGAAGGAGGAGAAGGGCTGGAGATGTCATAGAGTAGGACTGGTCTTTAATGTTTAGCTTTCACTTTTGTAATCCATGCTTGTATCTTACCATTAGATAAATACACATTTTAAATAACATTCGGTAGAAGAATGAGGCAAAAACTGGAGTGACCCTCGCAAATGCAATTTAGAGTAGAAGTAGGATGATGGAATTTTATTAAAGGTCATATGGTTCTTCGGTTAACGTGAGGGAAAAAAAAATCCTAGAAAACAGAAATAGATGAAGGAAGTTTTAAAATGTTAAGGTTGGGATATTGATGAACTTCCTATTAGGTTGCTGTACATTTCCCAGGGAATTAAATAGTTACCTGTTGTGAGTGAGCGATTGTTTGCTTAGAGGTTTGGGGAGGAAAGAGACAGAATAAAATATTGGTCTGGGAAGTTGGGAAAATAATCTTTCTGGCCTGGCATAATAAGAATGCTAATGAGGGAATTTTGCTCCTTTCAAGTAACCTGGAGGAGAAACGAAGTTTGAACAACACTGAAACAAGGTGCAGATATTATTATTCTCGCTGTGGTTCTGGGGGCAGCTCTGAGGATGGTGCGGCAGTTCTCAACTGCTTCACAAAGGCCCCTCAGCCACGTGGTCTCCACAGGTGCTTTTGTTACCGTCAACCTGGGATTTAATCTGAGTATATTAGATCTGGCAATGACCTTATGGGTCACTCTTACCAACCCCACTATTTCATATTTGAGAAAAGTAAGGCCTCTGGGAGTTTAATGATTTATGCAATTGTACAACTGAGTTGTGGCAGTCAGCAGGGCCTCAATAGCTGTTTTTCAGTTTTGTATATTCAAACTTAGAATTATTGCATTGAATGCCTTTTTTAAAATCACCAAATTCCCATAATAGTCAATTAAAGTTATCAAAATATTTTTTTCCTACATAGAAGTTTGTGGTATCAGAAATGAACTGAGAAAGGAGAAACACATTATAAAGTAAAATACTGTTTTCATGTTTCCTCGGAGATAATATCAGATACAGAATTTATAATGTGTATTACAATTTTGAAAAATTGCTTGTCATAACATTGTTAGGACTTCTTTAATTAAATGGTTTATTACATTATAAAAATAAAACATATTTTTCTATATCATCCTTATGTGTAGATTTTCTTTCATCTTCACTACATTGAAAATTCAAAACATCACCATTTGAAAAAAAAAAAAAACTAATGTACACAAATATGGATGAAGTGTCTCTGCACCTTTGGGAAATCTAATTAATCTCATTTCTATTGACTTCCATTTTCATATACTTGCACTGTCTATAAATACAAGTTTAAAGTTCCCAAGTACAGTAAGTAGGCGCAGATATGAATTTAAAGAGTCTCATTAGGGAAAATTGCATTTGAAGTTGCAAATAAAAAACCATCTATTTTCATATAATATCTACCCAACAGAGGATCTCTGAACATATTTAATTGTGACATGATTTATATAAAGCAAGCAGAGTGCCAAGAACTTTCTTTACTTTTCCTTCATACGAGAGCATGCTGAAAGGCTCAGTAGCCACTGAAAATCTCTTCCACAAAGTAATAAGATGAGAAATATTTTTAATGCAAGAACTCCTTACTCTAATGCTCCCTTCTCTTCTCACATAGCATTTTTTTTTCCCCTATAACTCATGAGTTACCTCATGAACCCATTTGGGGCAGAGCTAGAGCGGGTGTGTATTATCTGTCATATTAAACACTAGTTAAGATCATTTGCCTAGTTTATTGTTGTGAATCAGTTTTTCATATGAAATAGAAAGACAGCAGAGAAGTTCAGATACTGGATAAAATTTTCACAGCTAAACAAATACAATTTTGATGATATAATTTTTGAAATACATATGTATATTTATTTTATGTTAGACTACAAAACATTTCAAAAAACATTGATTAATATTTTCAAAATAAAAACACAGTCTTAAATTACAAAATCAAGAAAAACTTGAATGTGTGATATGATAAAAAGAATATGAATACCAGGAGGCTCTAATCCAAGGAGAGTATTTCCACTTGAGAGGTAGGAATTTGAATTATGGATCACACACAAGTAAAGCAAATTTATTAAGTGATTTTTACAGATTGAAATTATTTAATTTTATTTGTGAAAAAACCAATATAGAAAATAAGTGGTATCTATTCATAATGTCATCATATTTAGGTATAAATAATATCCTTTATTACATATGCATACAAAATGGCTAATATATGGTATGAAGGAAAATTGTTGAGTGTTAAATATAATCTTTTAAAATAAAATGTCTGCAAGAAAACTCTCAAAATGCTTAACTAATGACTTAACATCATGTCAGCAAAACTTTAGAAATTCAAATTGAATTGGAATTAAAAGAAAAAAACAGAAAAACATTTCTTAATGTAGGCAATTTATTTGCAAAGAGAAATTATGATAAAGGGCCTTGGTGTGTTTGTTATAAATCAGAGGAAGCATATTTAATTAAGACCATTTAATAAATTATGCACAATTAAATATACATAATTATTATATTTCAAAAAAATGAGAGAAACTAAAGCCAAAATTAAAACAAAAGTACAGTATCAAATATAGGGCAATACACCTATTCCTTAAACAGTAAAGGAGGTGTCTTGAGTGTGCAAAGGAGGCATATTGGCACCCAATCCTGTGCTTTTTTTATCTTGTGTTAACTTTTTATCATGAAAATTAAAAAGAAATAACGATGTAAAACAGAAGAGAGTAGCTTACCTCCTTTCAACCCATCCCCAGTCTTGAAAATTGTCAACACCCTGCCATTGTGTTTCACAATACTTCCCCCCTCTATCCACTCTCGCGTGCTCACTTTTAATTTTTTTACAAATGTGCATATAGATCTGAAATTTCCCAGTACTCCAGAATGTCATCTTAGGTGCTAACAGACCATCCAAATATCTCTGGAGAAGTGTCTGTTTCTAAATTGGGTTGTTTTAGTGGATTATTTGTATTACATTTTGACAATTCTTTATGTATTCTGGGGTAGAGGAGCAAAGCCCTTCATCACATTTTTACTTCACTACAATTACTCCCATTCCATGCATTGTCTTTTCAGATTCTCACCAGTTAAGAGTAAGGAGCAGAAGGTCTTAATTTTACCGCAGTATAATTGGTCAGTATATTCTTCCATGCTTCCTGCTTTGGGTATTGCATCTAGGAAATCTTCGCTTAACCAAGGGTTCCAAAGATTTTCTTTTTCTACAAATTTTAGAGTTTCAGTCTTTATATTTACCTCTGAATCTTGTGGAGTTCATGAATATATGGTTACATGATATGGGTGAAATTTTATTTTATAATGTGGATATGTAACTGTTCAATATCATTTTTTGAAAAGACTGACCCCACTGGATTACCCTTGCATAGTGACCAAAAATCAAATTAATATGTACATTTGAATTTGGACTTTCTCTCACTATGTACCTCTCTTCACACCAGTGTCTCAATCTAGGGATTATTATCACTTTTTAATAATTCCTGAAGTCAAGTTCTGCACATATTAAAACTGAACTCCTCATAATCAAATTTATTTCTGCTTTTTAAAATATATAATATTTGAATTTGTATTTTATTTTTTATTGTCTTTATTATTAAATCATAGCTGTGTACAATAGTGCAGTCAAGGGGTACAATGTGCTGGTTTCATATACAATCTGAACAATTTTCATCAACTGATTAACATAGCCTTCCTGGCATTTTCTCAGTTATTATATGAAGACATTTGTATTCTGCATTTAGTAAGGTTTGCCTGTACCCTTCTAAGGTGAACTTATATTTTAGAATAAGCTCACTGATCTTTGCTTCTACTAGAATTCTTATTAGGATTATTTTGAACCTATAGATAATTTGGAGAGAATTGATATCTTAACATTATTAAATATTCTAATATAGAGACAAGATATTTTTCTTCTTTTGTGTACATCTTTAATTTCGATCAGTAATGTTTTATGGATTTCTGAACAGAAGCCTTGCCCATTTTTGTCAGATTTGTTTCTAAATATTATACTGTTGTAACTAATATATTTTAGTTTTCTTCTGGCCACCCAGAAGAAAAAATATGGACTCCATTTTAGGTACAAATTAGGTGGTGATTTATTACACCTGCACAGGCGGGTCACTTCCCCAAAGGGCAAATGGCCCGGGAAGAGAAAAACAGAAAGCCTTTTATACCTTTTTTCATTGCTATGAGGCAAGCCAAGCAAAAACAGAAGCAAAACTTGACAGTTAGCTGGGGGCAGGGTTACAGTCAGGTAGGTGCCTCAGGGGCTTTCTGGATGGCGAGGGGCATGGGAATAGCTTGGAAAGCTCAGTAGCTTGGGAAACTCAGTAACCTGGGAAACTCTGCTTGAGCAAGTTTTTACCATTGTTTTAACTGTGGGTAGGTAGTCAGAGGAACTCAGAGTACTTCCTCAACAGAAACTCATTCTCAGAATTAACCCAAGGTGGGGTGGGGTGCTCACTGGGGACCAAGGCCAAGACAAGCTGAGACAGACTCGGGTCTTTTGAGGGGCTGTTGGCTTATAAAAATACATTTATACTATAATCAGAAATTATACTTTTAATGTATATATTTAATTCTTTTAGGTATACATATATAGGAATACAGTTTTTTGTTTAACATATTGATTTTAAATTTCCCAATGTAGCCAAAGTAACTTATAGTTCTGGAACCTTTTTCTATATTCACATGATTTCCTACATAAACAAACATGTTTCTCAATACAGAGAACTTTCCTTCTTTGTTTTAATATGAATAATTTTTACTTCATTTTTTGCCTTAATTCACAGACTAGCACCTGACACAATGCTGAAAGATGTGGAGAAGTGGACATTGTCATATCATTTCTGATCTCTGAGGAAAGTATTTAGTCTTTTTTTGTTCTGTATGGTTTTGCATGCAGTTTTTGCCTTTTTCAGGTAGAGAAAGTATTTAGTCTTTGTGTGTTCTGTGTGGTTTTGCATGTAGTTTTTGCCTTTTTCAGATAGAGAAAGTTGAATTTTATTCTGATTTTGATCAAATGTTTCATCGGTAATGAATATTAGATGATTTTCCACTTCATTACAGTAAGAATGTGCTTTTTAACAATTGTTAATTGTGTCCTTCAAGGAATTGGTTAAATGCATCTATGTTGTAGAAAATATTAGTATAATGTTGGTTATAGTTTTCCTGATTAGTATGGCAAGGGAATTGTAAAATTTATGAATCTTCTAAAACAACCAGAGTCACTGATTTTTTTTTCTATTTTATTGATTTTGGTACTTTCTAGTCCTCAACATATATATATATATTTCATTTATTATGGTTTCTTTTTCTAATTTCTTAGGAAAAAATCTGAAGTCCCTGATTTGAGGCCCTTTTTTATTTCTAATACAGTTAATGGTACAACAAATTTTTCTTTCCTTTTTTTATTAAATCATAAAGAGGTAGATCATGTATACATTAATGCATTTGTGGGATACAATGTGCTGATTTCATATACAATTTGGAATTCTTACATCATACCAGTTAATATATCCCTCACCTCATTACTTAATTATTGTGTTAAGACATTTACATTCTATACTAATAGATCCAACATGTACCCTTGCATTATGCATCATAGGTGTGATCCCACCACTCACCATCCATTGATCTAAACTCCCTCCTCCCTTCCAATCCTCCTCTCCCTCCTTCATCTTGGGCCATAGTTGTGATCTATTCTTCATATAAAAGTGTGAGTGATTGTAAATTGGTTTTATAATAGTTTTGAGCATATTGTATACATTTTCCTCCATTCTTGAGATACTTTACTAAGCAGGATATGTTCCAGCTCCATCTATGTAAAAATAAAAGGGATAAAGTCTCCATCTTTTTTGAAGGTGGCATAATATTTCATGGTATACATATACCACAATTTATTAATCCTTTCATGGGTCAATGGGCACTTGGGCTTCTTCCATGACTTGGCTATTATGAGTTGAGCTGCAATAAACAATATGCTGCAAATATCTTTGTTATAAAGTGATTTTAGGTGTTTTGGATATACTCCTAGTACAGGAATTGAAGAATTGAATGGCAGGTCTACTTTTAGATCCCTGAGTATTCTCCATACTTCTTTCCAAAAGGAACATATTAGCTTGTACTCCCACCAGCAGTGCAGAAATATTCCCCTATCTCTACATCCACGCCAACATCTGTACGTTTGGGATTTTATTATGTGAGCCACTCTGACTGGAGTTAGATGATATCTCAAAGTGGTTTTGATTTGCATTTCTCTGATGATTAAAAATGATGAGCATTTTTTCATGTGTCTGTAGACCATGTGCTTATCTTCTTCAGAGAAGCTTCTGTTCAAGTCTGTTGCCCGCAACGAAATGGGGTTACTTGTTCTTTTCTTATTAATAAGTTTGACTTATCTGGTGATTCTGGTTAACAAACAACCTTTGTCAGAAACATAACCTGTAAATATCCTCTCCCATTCTGAGGGCTGTCTGCTCGCTTTACCTACTGTGTTCTTGGTTGTGCAGAAGCTTTTTAGTTTGATCAGATCCCAATAATGTATTTTTGGTGTTACTTCAATTGCCCAGGGGGTCCTTCTCATAATGTACTCTCCCAGGCCAATTTCTTCAAGTGTTTCTTCTGCACTCTCTCCAGGAATCTTTATAGTTTTAGGTCTTAAGTTTAAGTCTTGTATCCAATGAAGATCATTTCTTGTTAATGGTAAAAGGTTTGGGTCCAGTTTCGGTCTTCTATTATTTGCCAGCCAGTTCTCCCAACACCATTTGTTAAATATGGAATTTTTCCCCTTATTTATATTTTTGATAGGTTTATCAAAGATCAAATGATGATTTTTGTCTGGGTTCATCTCTTGGTTTTCAATTCTGTTCCATACATCTACCTCTCTTTTTTTGTGCCACTACCATGCTGTCATAGTATAGATTGAAGTCTGTTTAGTCTGATTCCTCCTGATTTGTTTTTATTTCTGAGAATAGGTATGGAAGGGACTTTTCTTAAACTGATAGAGGCCATCTACAGCAAACCAAATATCATATTGAATGGAATAGGTTGAAAACATTTCCACTCAGATCAGGAACCAGGCAAGGCTGCTCATTGTCTCCTCTGCTTTTTAACATTGTAATGGAAGTCTTAGTGATCCCAATCAGGCAAAAGAAGAAAATCAAGGGTATCCAAATAGAGTCAGAGGAGAGCAAACTCTCACTCTTCACAGATGATAAGGTTTTATACCTGGGAAACCCCAGGGACTCAACTACAAAACTCTTAGAGGTGATCAAGGAATACAGTAGCATCTCAGGAAACAAAATCAATACTCACAAATCAAAGGCTTTTATATACACTGGTAACAGTCAAGCTGAATAAATAGTCAAGGACTCTATTCCTTTTACAGTAGTGCCAAAGAAGATGAAATATTTGGGAATTTACCTAACAAAGGACATGAAAGAGCTCTATAAAGAGAATTATGAAACTCTGAGAAAAGAAATAGCTGAAGATGTTAACAAAGGGAAAAACATACCATGCTCATAGCTGGGAAGAATCAACATTATTAAAATGTCCATATTATCCAAAGGAATATAAAAATGTAATGCAATCCCTATCAAAGCTCCACTGTCATACTTTAAAGATCTGGAAAAAAATAGTACTTAGTTTTATATGGAACCAGAAAAAATAAATTTTTCTTAGAATACTGCTTTAGATGCATCTCACAGCTATTAATATGCTTTGATTTTATTTTATTTCATCGCTTCTTACCCTTTTGGCTAAGATCAAGTGATTTTATTTTATTTCAAAATAGTTTTGATTTATTTTCTATTTATTATTTGATTCATGAGTTATTTAGATGCATGTCATTTACCTTCCAAATCATGGGATTTTTCAGCATTAACATCTGCTATTGATTTCTAATTAAATTAAGTTTGGTCAAAGGATATATTTAATAGAATTTGAATTTGTTGGAGAGTATATGTTGCCTCCTTTGGGTATTGAATTCTATAGATGTCAATTAGTTCGAAGTCTTTTATGCTGTTCTTAACTTCCTTTTCATTCATTCTATATACAGCTTAGTGGGAGGGGGTGTAGAATCTGCAAATATACTTATAATCCTGTCTATTTCACTCATTAGGAACCTAAATTGGGCTGTAATGTATTTTGAGTTTCTGTTCCTTGGTCACAAATTTTAGAGAATGATGCTCATTTGATGAATTGACTCCTTTAACATTGTGAAACGAGCATCTTTGCCACTTTTTCATCTCTCCTCTATTTTGTCCAACATTAACTTTGCCTCACTGACTTCTTTTGCTTCTAGTTTGTAAGATATATTTTTAAAATACTTTGGTTTTTAATGTGTTCATATTTATTATAGGACACATAGATTTGAATAATTTTAATATAGTTCTGATTTTTCTTGTGTTTTCTTCTTTTACCAATGGGATTTTTGGTAGTGTATTGTTTATTTTCTGACAAATGGAATTTTTTAGGGATCTTACTGTTAGTGTTTTAAGTTTAAAATAATTGTGATCAGAGAAAATTATTTTGCTAAAAATGCAATTATTTCAGGTTGGTTAAGATTTCTCTTCTTATTGAACTTTATTGTCTATCTGGTAAATTCCTCAAGGGCATTTTTTTAAAGAAAAAGATATTCTGCTTTGAATGAGGGTAGCATTATGTAAATAGTAATTAGGTCAAGTTGATAATGGCATTGTCCAAACATATTATTTTAAAAATAATTTTCTGAAATGTATATTTAATATTGGGAAAATGTATAAAATTCTCTCTATTGATTGTGGATTTCTCTATACTTTTCCTTTTTTCCTTTATTTCTTTACACTCACTTGGGGGATTTTGCTATTAAGGATACACACATATTTTCCTTCTTGAATGAATTGAAACTTTCATGAGTAATAAATGGACCTCTTTATCTACCAACATCTTTCATGAATCGACTTTGTCTGACACATGTGTGCAAAATAGGAACATCAGCTTTTTTCTACTTAGCTTCTCCAGGGCATATTTTTCTATGTCCTTTTACCTACAACCATTTATTTTCCTTTTTTTCATTCAAAACATGCTTCTTATATACAACACATAGTTAAATCTTTCTTTTTAATCCATTTTACACTTTCTACACTTTAATTGGGGTGCATATTCCAGTGACTTTTAATTCCAGTACTTACGTGTGTTTGGACATAAGACTATCATCTTTGTGTATGATTTCTGGGTTTTGACAGAATCTCTGTTCCCTTGTCCTTCCATTGTTCTTTATCTGCCATTTTGAGTGTTAATGATAAATTAACACTTTGTATTGGATATTTATTTATTTGTATTGGATATTGTTTCATCTTCCAGCTCTTCAGTTTGGTTCTTTATGTGTGTGTGTGTGTGTTTGCCGGTGTATGTACACATACGTGTCCTCGATCACCGCTTAAAGGCAGAGTTTCAGGACTGGGAAAACAATCATGGACTATGACATTAAGCTGTTGATATCACATTTTGTTTTTCTAAAAAGCTATTGTCACCCTAATTTAGAAATAGTATTGGAAGTACGGTGCTGTTATCATAAGAATTTATATATGATATTGACTGTGGTTGAATAGGAGGTGATTGGGTAACTGAAGCTTGAAATATAGGGTAGTGTGATAAGGTATATTATGTCGTAATAAGAATTGCCAAAGTATTTGGTTGAAATTATTCTTCCAGTAAACTGGATTCAGACCAAATGCCTTGGCAATCAGTGACTTTAGGAGAAAGCACTGAAAAACAAAGTGATCATAGTATGCTGGGAGATGCTGGCTGATTCAGCAAAGTATCAAGCAAAGGTGGCTGGCCTGCAAGCAGAAACAAAATAGAGTAACGATAAAACATAGTGATTTGGAGCACAAAGATTGGAGATTCTTACTCAGCCCTACTATGAAGCTAATTTATAGCTTTCACATGAAGGCTATAACCCAATTATAGCACAAGAATATGGGGAAAGGAGCAAGGGAGGGGAGGGGTGGGGGGAGGATGGGTGGAGAGAGGGCAAATTGTGGGATCACACTTATGGTGCATCTTAGAAGGGTACAGGTGAAACTTACTAAATGCAGAATACCAATGCTTTCATACAATAACCAAGAAAATCCCATGAAGGTTATGTCGAACAGTTGGATGAAAATATTTCTGATTGTATATGAAGCTAGCACATTGTACCCCATGATTGCACTAATGTACACAGCTATGATTTCAAAAAAAAAAAAAGATTGGATATTCTAATTGTTCTTAAACTTTAAATAGTAGGAAATAGGATTTTAAATGCCTTTAGACATAAAATGCTCATATGATTCAGCATTGACAATGATCAGATGAAGTCTGGGTTTCTACCTTTAAAATAGGGACTGTTAATTTGAGAAATAGCTGCATGGAGCCAAAGGAGCAGAGAAACAAATCAAACTTCAGTATTTAACTAGGAATAAATTATAAGTGTGCTTTCTGAAACTGTGAACATATGGGAAACAATCATATCAGAACTTCTGAGAAAATTTTGTTGGCAAAGCAATTACACATGCACATAAATATTCCTTTTGAAAGTGGAAGATTTTAAAATAATCTTCATAACCTAATTGTTTGTACTCTCATATTAATATGAAATTCAAAAATAAAATAAGCTTTGAGTTCATAAAGTGGATCAGCAGGATTTAGCCTACAAAATATATCATTTGAAGAAGAAATAATTTTAAACTCTTTTTAAAAAACAATGGCCAGGTTGAATGGTACAAACAAACAAACAAACAAACAAAAAACAGCAAACAGGTGTCTGGGTGTGTGTGTGGGGGTCCCGGCCAGGAGAGGGGGCTCCTGAGCCTCCCTAGGTCTCCCCTGACTTCCCTTCTCTGGGGTTTGACCTTCTGTCTTCAGAGGGGATCAGGACATTCTGGGAACCCAGGTATTAAAACAACAACAACAACAACAACAAAAAAAAAACAAAACAGCAAACAAAACAACAGACCTCCAAGAAAAAGACAAAGGGACAATAACAAAGAAAATTTCTCCTGGATCATGTGAATTTGCTGAAATCAAGAAAACTTTCTCATCACCTGAGCAGAAGAACATCCTGAGATCTTCCCGAAGGTTTCTGTCATTACTGTGCCCCTGAGGCCCTGGCAAAGTCTGTCCAGCCACTCCTCAGCTCTCTCTCCAGAGCAGGTGTTCCTGGGAGTGTTATTCTAACTCAAGAGCATGTTTTGCCATATGGATAGTCTGAGAATTTCCCAAATTATCAAATCCCGATTTCCCTTGGCTTAACAGTCTTTCTTCAATCTCTTCATCTTCTTTCAATTTCACTATAAGCATCCAAAAGAAACCAGGTGACACCTTTAATGCTTTCTCTTGGTAATATCCTGCAGGTAATATCCAGATACATTGCTTATAAATTACTCTTTCAAATATCTAAGGACACAATTCAGCTATGATTTCTGTTACTATTCAATAAGGTTCCCCTTCCTTAAGCTTCTGTTAGCACGTCTTTCCTTTCTTCTGAGTCAGGAGTGCGATGCTTTTAATGTTCACATCTCTTGTGGTCTCCTGTGCATGACGATTCAGGTGACATAGAATTCTGCTACCAATCCGCTCACTTCCTCCTGAGCACTCACCAGCTGCACTATTAACATCTATATTTCTATTAAATTTGTTCAAGGAAATAAAGCCCCTTTCTATGACAGTCCTCAAAATCCTTTGATCCTCTTCCCATTCCCCAAGCCAGAAGTAACTTCCACATGTTTCAGTAACTGTTACAGCAACATCCTGCTTCCAGGTACCCAAAGTTTGTATTAGTTTCCTATTGCTGCTTTACCCAATTACTACTCTTGGTGGTTTAAATTAAGATAAATTTATTCTCTTCCAGTCACAAAGATCAAATGTCTACAGGTGTCTTGCAGACAAGGTGTTGGTAGAGCTGGCTCCTTTTGTAGGCTCCAGGGGAAAATATTTGTCTTCTCTTTTTGGGTTTCCAGAGGTTACTGACATTCTTTGGCTTATAGACACGTCGTTCCAACGTCTGCCTCTGTCTGGCTTTCTTAGACCTCTTTTATACCAACCTTATGATCACTCAGGCCCACCAAAATAATACAGGATAATCTACTTGTTAGACATGTATAATCTATAAGGTGATATCATACATGGAACGTTCCTTTTACTGCATAAGGTTACAATAACACAAGATCTGAGAATTGGTACGGGGCATTTATTTTTAATTATTTATATTTTTAATTAGTTTTATTAAATCATAAACACATAGATCATGTATATATTAATGCATTTATGGGGTACAATGTGCCGATTTCATATAAAATTAGGAATGCTTACATCACACTGGTTAATGTATATCTCATCTCATTTACTTAGTTATTGTGTTAAGACATTTATACTCTACACTAATAGATGCGACATGTGGCATTATGCACCACTGGTGTGATCCCACCCCAGAGCCACTATTAAGACCACCATAATTGAGTAAGTAAACACACAGTATGTAAAAGCACACTTAGAAATGTTATTTGTATTGCAATATTTTTTCAACAGAAAAAAAAAAATAAAGAAGATGAGGAAGGAGAAGCAAAGATGGATGTAGAAGGAAGTAAATAGTATTTGTTAATGGAGAAGTTAATCTTCGTGTGTATTTCATTACATTTGTATTTGACTACATGAAGAGATTTCTGTCCATTGAACTTTGAGTTATCTTGTAAATATTCATTATTTAACATTCATTTTCGATGGCAAGCACAGTTTATTATGCATGTGTTCTCTATACATTGCTTTTATTAAAAATTTCATTTTAAACATTGTATCAAGAGCCCTTCCTTTCAACAAAGAGAAATCTCTACAAAGCAAAATCTAGGTCAAAATAACTTTCTCTATACTTCTGAAATAAAGTGGTATTGTCTATTTAAAATTTAATCCAAAAAATTACATACTATCAATATGAAGTAAAAAACTGAAAGATATTAACAGAAAATACTTTATGGAGTAACAAAATAACTATTATACTTATAAAGCAAAATCTAGTAGTGTTTATTTTTAGTGAAACATTTAAAAATATTTCTACCATCCTTAAAATAAATAGTTGATGTGATATCTAAGATTTAAATGATTGTAATAAATGTTCATTCTTAAAATTGTTATGATAGATTTATTAACCTTTGACTTAATTGTCAAAGTAGAAAAATCTAAATTACCAATTTTGCTTTATTTAAATATAAAAAGATATTACTGAAAGACAAATGTTACTCTTATTTTTTTATCATAGCACATTGTTATGATTTTGCATAGATCATTATTTTCTCTTTCATACAGAACTCCTTTTTTGGAGTAAGGAAAAGAAATGAGATCTATATTGAAGCATAAGGCATGCAGAAAATAGATTTTGTGAAGTTTAGATTACAACTTTGAATCATAATAGCTTGAGCCATAAAAAAATTGCCTGTACTTAATCATTTTGACCTTAAAAATGGAAATTTCATGTGGCTCAATCTAACACACACTTTACCTTGAGAAATGAATATGTGTTGACTGGATATTCTCCGGTATCCCTAGAGACTCCCTGAATCCACTCAAGACCTGTAGTCATTTTTCAAGGAAACAAAATGTGTTTTATTAAACATGCCATTGTTTAAAGAATATGTATTTCAACACTCCATGAAAAACACAAGAGATCATGGAAGACTTTTCTCAGATCTTCACGCCATTGAGAAAGTGCTAGTTAATGATCGTGCATGATCTGAACAATCCTTACTGACCAAGCTCTTCAAGAGCCTATATTTTAAGGTTTTGACAAGTTCCCTCGATTTGAAATTAGATCAATGCAATCCTAAGGCACTCAAAGTAATGAAAATTCCCATCAATTATTATAAAAATAGGAAATTTAGTCAGGTACAGGTTACATCTCATTACCACCTAGTTCTTATTTAGGGTCAAGTATGTCATTTATAATTCATTAAACAGCACACTTTGGTACAAACTAGGTTTTTATTATTTTAATGATGGTATTAATTTGGAAGCATACATTACACTGATACTGATGCAAATTACAATGTTTAAAATAGCATCTTCCTTATGTTCTTTCCTCCTCACTACCTTGGCCTAGACATCAATGTAACTTCTGTAGACAACAGGCCATAATATAATAGAGAAAAGTTAAAAAAAATTTCAAAATATTATTAGATTAATTTTTTCAATTTTAGTGTATAGTGCAGAAGGCTGCACACATTTTAACACATGTGTTGGGGTATTGGGGTAAAGGAAAAGAGATCAAAGAAAAGACAGAAAAGAACAAATTAATGAAAAGATGTTTGAAATTTGGCTACTTACTTGTAAGTTTCCTATTTGCATATAAAGAAATAATATTCACAGACAAATGGAAAATTCGAAAGTGCTGAAGACACCTGATCTTATTACTTTTCAAGTTTCCACACTATGATATTTTATCTTAGGTATTCTATCTTGGAAGAAGCTACAGAGATGTACAAAATAAGTGAGAAATGTTTCCATAGTGTCTTTTAAACAATATTTTATTAACATAAACGTAACAATATTATTATTAAAAATAAGTATACATATAATCAGTTATTTTTCTTATCAAACACAGTTTATCAAATTATAGACATCACAGCACTGTGTGCTCAAGTTTTTCTCCTAAAAACCACTGGTCTAAAATAAATATTATCTCTACAGAATAAGAAATAAATAGGCTCAATTGTTGTGGAAAAAGGCAAAAAATAAAAATAACAAATATTCTGTACTTTGGTTTAACTTCATTAAAAAAAAAAAAAAACAATTGTAAAGATTTTATTCCTGTTGAGATAAAATCGAATCCTACGTGCATATAGGTGCTAACCACAAGTTCAATCTACCTGTGTGCTACCTGCTATGAACTCCAGCTTGAGAAGTACAGGCGACCTTTAAATTATAAAGTAAACATTTTTTTGTGCATGGAAAAAGAATCTTTGATCATTCAGAAAGTCTATTTCACGGAGATATTTCTCTTGATTCCCTATGGCTGCCGATAGATACACACTCAAAAAATTACAAATTTTACAGCTGAACAAAAACTTTTTAGATGAGCTGCATTTCTGCCTTCTTCTTTGACTTCTGTCTTATGACCTTATTTTCTTGTTTTTTTAATGACAGACACCAAAATGTCAAAGAGTTTTTTAAATGTTTTCATATTTCAACCAAAATATTTTACCAATGAGGGAGAAGGCTAGAGTACTGATTTTAACCTGACCTTTGGGAGAAACTCCATGACAACTTTATACATAAATATTTGCACAATGCATTTCTTGTTTTGTTTTTTAACAAGTGAACAGTTTATTAAGAATTAAACAAAGGTATGATGTGATACAGTACAAGCAAGACACTCAAGATAGGTATAATAGTACTACTCAGACAAAAACTTAAATTTCACCTCAAAAAAAATCACAAGACAAAAAAGAAAGCACATTTCTAACAATGACTTCGGTTATTTTGTGAACATAACATAAAACTAAATGCTGACAGCTGGAAGTTGTGGCAAGTGCCTGTAGTTGTAGTCCCAGCTACTTAGGAGGCTGAGGCAAGGGGATTGCTTGAACCCAAGAGTTTGAGGTTGCTGTGAGCCTAACAACTTCATAGTGCCATAGCACTCTACCGAGGGTGACATAGTGAGACTCTGTCTCAAAAACAAACAGACACCTAATTGCTGAAATGAATTTATGAATTTATAGTACATAAAATAAAAATGTAAAATTTCATCCTATTTGAAAAATTATTTTGAGCCAGATATCTACCTTGAAAAAAGAAAAGGAAAAGTTAAAAAAAGTCATTGCAATTAAATTATATAAATAAGAATCTTAATATCTTATTATAATTGTTTCCAAACATGATGTTATCAGGAGAAAATTAACAGGAACTCCAATTCTCTAGGCAGAAGTCAGTAAAGAGGCTTGAACAATACATGGGAATTGAGTGAGTCTCTTGTAGTCTTTCTATAGACACACTATTTATATATCGGAATTTTTTTTCCTGGAAGCAGAATACTCTGTTTGAAGCATTCCTTATTATACTTTAGCTCAGAAGAGACAATAGCCATAACAAAAGCTGTTAACACTGTTCTAGGCAACAGTTACCTCCAACAAATATTTGGGGGCTTCCTGCCCTCCCCTACTCAGGTTATTGGATCATTATAAGTATGTAACCCCAACTTTCTTTCTTTGTAACATAGTATAATGTTCATAAATATTTCCAGTGTTAACATTTTAATAAGTTAATATTATCTTACCAATAGAAAAATACATCTGAAAAGGCAGAAGAAAATTGCAAACATTTCCCACAACCGAGAAATACAGATAACGCATTGGCAGAGTTAATTTCCATCTTTTCCTTTTGTTAATTAAGCAATGACGCTCCTGCTGTTTATGTAAGCTGTATATCAAACCACTTCCGATGCTTTCAAAGACAGACATTCAATTTTCTCTTAGCAGTAGATAATATTTATGTAATTCTTTACAAGTTATAAAATTGCCTATTTTTCATGTGTATTTTTTGGGAAATGTACTATAAATTACAATGAGTGCATATATTTTTTTCATACGTATGAAAAATTAGTGCGTAGACTTTTTCATACATTACTTATGAAATATACAGCTTAATATTTTAATACAAATATTAGAAACCATAAAAAATACTTATTTTGGTTTTGAATTATATATGGAATACAATGAATATTTTAATAATGTAGAAACACTGCATAATATACAACTGACGTTGATTTAATAATGCTTCTGTTACAAGGCCCTAGATAACTATTCTCTGTATCTATAGTTAGATAATACAGTATAACAGCAGGCAGTATATGGGAGAGTTTAACTGCACTGACCCTGACCCTATTCTTGTGTTCTAATCTCAGTTGTGTTACATAGTAGACATATAATATTGGGTAAATTATTTAGCCTTTCTGTATCCACTTCTCGTTTATAACATGGAACTGTGGGTAGCAGTGAAGATTAATGAGTTAATATCTATTAGCCATTACAACAGATCCTGGTGCACATTAAATCCCATTCACGTGTTAACTATTATGATAGGAAAATATAACTGAGGTTACTGATACTTTTCTAACTCTTCCAACCTTTAATTTTCTTCATGCATGAAAATATCTGCTATTTAATGTCTTTACTTCTTTCAGGCTTATGTAACGCTTATTAAAACAAAATCAAAGAAACATGTTTAGAACCAGAGGCAATCAGAAAAATATCTTAGCAGGCAGACTAGTAGCTGTTAGCCACTGAGTAGAACAGAATTCAGCTGGCAGGATAAATATGGCTCTGTCTGATTTATAATTTCAAAAACAAACTAGGAGCTCAAGCCACAGAATTCTACTTTGCCAACTTGCGGTATCTGCCGTCTCCCCCTTTCCTGCTCCCGGCTGTGCTGCAGGAATTCCAGGGGTGCCCCTCCTTGTCGAAACACACTCCCATTATCTAACTTTTTTACCTGTGTGTTTCCCAATGTTCGTGGATGAGCTACTTGTCATTGTAATTACATCATTTAATAAAATATTAAACAATCTGATAAAAACGTACGTGTGAAAGGAAAGGAACTCAATGTTTAAAAAAATAAGTTGACACATTTGCTGAGAACCGAAGAAGTTGTATCTCTAAAAATAACAGCAAAAAAATCAGCCATCAAGCTAGGTATAAGAGAGGCAACTATAAAAGATGTAGAAAAATCATAAAACCCTGTCAGGTTTGAAACATGAATGCCTTTTCAACTGTCATCAAATTCTTGTGCTAAAAAATGAGAGCTTTGAATTGTAGTGTGTATTCTGGGAGAGTGATGTATGCAAATAAAACCACCGAGAAGATAATCAGATAAAGTCAAGAAAATAGTTAAAAAACATGAGTTGCCCACACCCCACACCCAGAGGCTACCTTTTTTTTTGTTTGTATATTTGTTTTAATAGAATTTATTTTTAGGGCAATTTTACGATCATAGCAGAATTGGGTAGAGAGTTCCTGTTCTCACACATGCACTGTCTCCCCGCCATCCCACCAACAACTTCCTATATATTCATTTCCTTTTCAAACGTTGTTTAGAGATACTCGTAAACTTGCATGCAATATAAGGACTAATACAGAGACCACGTACCCCAGTGGTATCATCACCTACACAAATGCAGTACAAGGTCACAATTAGGAGGAGATTGACATTGTCCGCCAAGCACATTCAGAGTCCTCCAGTTTCCCAGGCACCCTTTTGAGTGTGTGTTTACTTAGCTGTACAAATTTTATAAAGCGGGTGGATTTATGGGACCACTGGGACAGTAGAGATAGAGAACGTCTCCCCTAAATCCCTCAGGTTACACGTGTCTAGCCACAAAGCGACTGGAGCAGATTTATTTTAGCAAATACATAAGGCATTAGCCAGGCAATGTTGTGGGAGCTTTATAAAAGTTAACCTAGTTAATATTCTTCTTTCCAATTTTACACATGAAGAAATCAAGAGAAAGTAAAATAAGCAAATTCCCCAAAGTCATAGAGCTGCTCAGTAATTGGGCTCCTCTTCACGGGGTTTGAACCCCAGACATCAGGCCACAGGGTAAATGCTTTATTTAGTCTCTATACTGACGCGCACACCACCCGGTGAGACACTTCATGCTTGCTTACTGTTTTGAGTTAAAATAAAATATTTAAAGTACTTTTGTGTCTTTTTATGATTCATCATTTTAATCATCCTTTTCAACTATCCAGTCTACCCTGAGATGATCTGGCAAGACTTATAGTTAAAATGTACACTGTTCCCTTACCCTAAGTATAGTAGAAATGCAAAATTATATGTAGGTTATTTTTTCATGAAACCAAATCTAAACATAAATATATGAACTTGTACATTCTCTCAGAAATATTAAATTGGTTATCGGTACCATTCAAAAATCCAAGAAATCAAGTGCTGTGAATTCACTAAGGGAAAACTCAAGGAAATTTACTTGACTCTTCCCATATTGCTAGAGCATAAGGGAGCTGGATTGCTCTTCTGTGTCAATAAGAAATTAATTCTTGATATGTGGAATGATATATATTTTGCCTGGTCATCTGCTGAGAAGTGTTTCTTTAAGTACTTATACGCCAGGGTTTTCATAAGGATTAAGACCCTCATTCTCGTTTGTCCCTAATTGAGTCCGTAGTCTGAGAGATGTGCACAGATAGTCCCCAGGACAATGCATGGGGGAAATGTAACCTGCAAAGGCAGGGGAAGCATACTCTGCTTTAGTAAACAGGAGAATAACAATCAAGGGACACTTCCCAGGAGGGGATGATGGAGGGATGGCACTTATGTAAAACTGCTGAAATGTCTTCAGCACTGTGAGTAATACAAGTAAAGTGACAGAATCATGAATGTACAAACTTCCTTAGCAATAAGCTGGGAGGAAGGCGTAGTTCAGAGTGAGGTGTCACATGATGAAGTCAGCCATGATGTTGGTCTGGGAAGTCTCTGGCTGCCTGGAGTTAGAGGAAGGACACGAACCAATGACTTGTAGAGAAACTGTGAGAAGTAACATGCACGATGCTTTGGAGAGTGGCAAGGAGGACCACGACTGATATTTAATCTCTGCATTTTGCCATATTTGGCAGATGACAGTAAACGTGGCAAGGATGAAATATCAGACTTTCAACTTGTCCTCTTACAGCCACTAATGTCCCCTCCTAATTTTGCCCAATTTGAATTGTGACTCTTGGCAATCACAGTAAATACTGTCTGGGAAGCTACAATGAGCAATGGTCATGAGCATTGGCTTTGGATAAAAATGTACCTGGTCTTGAATTTCATCACATTTTCATCCTGACTCAATTAGTACTAACATTGGTTACATTAGAAAATATGGATAATGACTTCATCCATCTTAAGAATTATGTCGTATTATGTAAATAGAATTATATCCTTAGAATGCAATGTCTTTAACATAGGAAGTCTTCATCTAATGGTAGATAATGTTCCCTCCCCCTTGCCATAGTGGAATTTCTTATCTAAATCCGTGATATTTATCATACCTTATTGGAATTTTAGCCTAGACACTGCTGACCTGCTTCGCTCCATTACTCATAATGTCCTAATTGGCTGAATGGCGTGTCTCTGTATAATTCCTAACGTTACAAGTTTATGCCACCCAGAGGTGGTTTGACTTGGCTTTGCATCTGTTTTATGTCTAGATCAAATTATACTAGAAGAACATGGTTCACGAAATAACAGTGTGCAGCCTAATCCAGGGAAGAGTCACCCAACACAGGTTTTCAGCACTGAATGCCACAAGTGTTGTGGTGGCAGGTGCTAGTCAGCAAAAATGCACTGGGGTAAATGTCCCAAGTTCTCAGCTAATGCTGATGCTGCTGCCCTGGAAACCACACTAACAACCAGGACGGTAAGACCACTAGGATATGAGGCTATCGTATTGTTGGCCTGACTGTTTTCATTCATTCAATACATTTATTGGTGGTAGATAAAATACTTGTCTCTAGATTGCATGCTGTCAGGGATCAAAGAATCTTCCTGTTTTGAAGTTACTACCACATTATAATAAGTCAAAATTAAATATTGACCCAGGGAAATGTTACAACAAAAAAAGCAAAGACTGTGGTCCATGCTCTCATTAAATCAAAGGTGAGTAATAATTCTAATTCTTATAACTTGACAAATTAGTTTCAATACTCATACTAATAATTCTCCATATTATTAAATCAGAATTAAGCAGGAAAATCTGTAAGAAGTAATAAAGATTACTTCCTAATTCTGTTATCTTGCTTATAAATTCCAAAAGCCCAGTAATTTTATGATGTATTATCTCTCAAGATCTAGGATTTGAGTTTACCCCACTCACAAGCTAATAAGTCAGCTGTTTATTTTTCATGGATTCTGACATAAATCTCTTGAGTAAGAGACAGAACATACTGCAGGGTGTTTTTAAGTTACCTTTTGTACCTTGAGCACCATGAGGAACACAGAGAAGGGACCAGATGGATACTATGTCGGCAGTGGGTTTGTGTCACAGCTGAGATGTACTTGACTTAGAGAATCCAATCTATTTTAGAGCAGGTGTTAAGTAAGCCTGCTCTTTCCTGGAGCGAGCCATTATCTCATCCGCAAAGATCATTCAGTGGAAATACCACATTGCGAAATACTTTGGGTAAAGAAAGGCCAGGGCCTTGCATTCTTGACAAACTTAAAATAGGTGTAAGTGACACCCATGGAGGAGTATCTTTCAACAAGCACAATTTCCAAAGTATAACAGCAGACAATTATTAACTAATCCTAATCATATTTTAGTGATATGACTTATTTATTCACTTTATATATATATATATAGATATACACATATATATATTTAATTAATCGACTATTCTCTACCAAACATTGTACTAATTGCACAGAAAAGATAAGACACATAGTACAGTTCAGTGAAGAAGACAAAGAAACCATGCCCAGACAAATTCATAACTTCTGATTTTCATAAATGTTGCAAAGAAAAAAGAGACGTTAGAGCACAAAATGAGGAGAACATCTGACTTAAATGAAGGAGTTAGTAAAGGCACCTCTGAGGAAGTAGCAGATAAATATTGAAGAACCACGTGAATAATGGGGGTGGTCCCATCCTCCCACATGTTAAGTCCCTGCAGTGTCCTGTTTTTTAAATGTATGCAAAATATAAAATGCCTTTATCTTCACCCAAAATTCTTGCAACTTATTCATCTGATGGTCATAACATTAAATAAAGAGAGTCCCTTTGGGGTTTGAAGGTGCAGTAAAAAGTTCTAAAACAAGAATCTGCTGGTTTTTTTTGAGACATGTACTCTACAGATAGCTGTCTTTTATCAAGTCCTATTTTTGCAAGATCTATAAATTTTAAGAAACAAATCAAAAGGGAATCACACATTTGGAAGAACATGTTCACTATATGAGAGATAAAAGCACTAAGTCTTCCTTTGATCAGACAGGAGCCTCCGAAGAATTAATTCTCCAGTACACACAGAGGGATCATCTGTTCAGCATTTTTAAATTTCATTCAGACTTTTGAAGTAATTCACGTTCCTCTGATATTTTCTTTAAAAATCACTTGTCTTCCCTGATTTGTCATTTGATAGATCCGCACAGCCTTAGGAAGCATCTCTGATTCAAACAAATGATTCTTTAATTCAAGGCCTCCTCTACTTTCTATCTTAGTATAGCAGAATGTCCCAGCTGAGCTCAAACTAAGAGATAATTTGAATGTTTCTGAAAGAGGTAGGCTATTCATCTCTCTGGCATATATTTTTGTAAATTGTTCAAGGGCTTTCAGGAGTGTTTGTAGGATGTGGGAGAATGGGCTGAGACAGGCACAGGTCCAATGTAGGAGACAGAAAGTGAGAAGGGAGAATAAGGGAGGTAGAGGGAGAGGAGAGAGAGAAAGGGCATGGCTTTTGTCTGCCCATCACGATGGACTGCTTTTGAGAGAACTCTACAGAGAGAGTGATGCTAGGATCAGAAGCTACAGAAGTTTTTTTAATAATAGTAATCAAAAACAACAACAAAACACTTTCAATTTTTGTTGCAATCAGGATTATAGGGGGATGGGATTTGTAAATTTGGGTTAAAGTCAATTCTTCCTTTTTCTAAAATAGATAGTTCTTTCTTTTCATGTACTTAGGCACTTTTGAGAGCCCAGATTATTCCTAAACTGAGTCAGTCTAAGGTACCTCCCTGAAGAATCCAGAAAAGATCAAACAGAAATTGTGAAGGAACAATTAAGAAGTCTTAGCAAAGACAATGTAAACTAGTTGAGAGTCACTCCTGAGAAGCTCCTGTAGTTATAAAAGTTTTTGAGAGGTTTAATTTGAAGCAATAAACCAAAATATCAAATTCTTATAAATTTTAAATTATCAAAAATTGAGAAATGAGACAAAATAAAGATTGCATATGCTTCTACACTTGTAGTAAAGTCTTGTGTAACCAGTCTATGATTGAATTATTTAATATTGCAGCTAGTGAAACTTTGTTAGACTAATGTTCTTATCCAATACATATGAAAATGTTTTCTGTCCTGTGAAGAGTATAAGTATAAAGATTAATTCTTGTTGTCTGTGGGGCTTTAACCAGTTTTATATCTATAAGAAAACTAATTCCTATATTCCTTTCAACTGATTTGCTATAGATATTTACTTCATTGAAAAAATAAATGTTAGGGATAGTTCAGAAAAGTGACTAGAAATTCAAACAAAAGAAACAAACAAAACAACCACCAGCAAACACAAGCAGCAACAAGAAATATTGAGGATGAGGAAAATCTGATTTTCAGGATTGCAGGATTGTGTTACTTAAAATGTTTAGTTTTCAACCAATAAATGTTATGAATCATGAAAAGAAACAAGAATATATGGCCCATAAACAAAACTCTAAATCAGCAGTTTTAGATTTGTCCAAAGAGCTAACGTAAACTATCTACAAAAAAATAAAGGAAATCATTAGAATGATATCTAGCCAGTAGATAATATCATTGAAGAGGGAGATTTAAAAAATGGAATAAAATAGAAATTCTGGGGTTGAAAAATACAGTAATTGCAAAGAAAATATATACTACAAATATTTAACAGAATATTTTCATGGAAAAGTGTAGTGAACCCAAAGTTAGGTCAATTGGAATTATCTGGTCTGACAACAGAGGAAAAAAAAAGTAAAATGAACAGAATTTCAGAAAAAGTAGGCAACATCAAGTGGTGATAGTCTATAAAGTAAAATGTGACATTGCCATATTCTTATTATGCTCATAATGGGAGTCTAAGAAGAGAGAAAAAATGAGGGAAAATATATTTGAGGAAATGATGTTCAAATGTTCTCAAATTTGGAGAACATAAAACTATACATTCAAAAATACAAAGACACTGGAAATAAGATAAAATCAAAGAGATCCACACCTAAAACACATCACAACAAAATTGTGAAAGCTAAAGACAAAAAGAGAATCTTGAAAGCAAGAAAGTTTGCTCATGACATGTAAGTGGGTCTCAATGTAAGTGACAGCTGATACTTTATGAGAAACCATGATAGACAGAAAGCTATGGAACTATATCATACAAGTAAAGAAAAAAGAGAGGGTAAAAAAAAGCCAATGCTGAATTGTGTATCCATTAGATCTACCCTACAAACAAAAAAGAGAAAAAATTAATAAACATTGACCTTCTCTGACATACAATATTGAGAAACCCAAGAACTATTCAAGGAGTCTTTTGGTTTACAGAATGTACACTAGATAATTACTCTAATGCACAAGAAAGAATACAGTACTGTTAAAGGTAAGATAACCACACCCACTTACAAATATTAAAGACAATATAAATATTTTCTATTTGTAGCCTTTTTTTCTTCAATCTTATTTAACAGTTAATTATACAGAGAAAGAATTATAAGTTTATGTGTATGGACATACAAGCCTAAAGATATAATTAGTATAATAATACCATTTAAATTATTCTGTTATTAGTCTAAAGTAGATGGTTCAAGACAGGGATCTCTATGCAATCATTATTAGCTCAAAAATATAAGAAAATAAATAAGAAAATTAGAATTGGACAGTAAAATCCTTTTATCACAGGAGAACATAATTAATGCAGCAATAGCGAAATAGCAGATATAAAAGCAAAATGGCAGACATAAATTTTATTTAATCAGGAATTATAGTAAATTTAAATTATTTAAAAACCTGACTGAGAGGCAGAGATCAACAAAATGGAGAAAAAAAAACAATTATAAAACTATATACTATACAAGATACACACTTTTATAGATCAAAGACACAAGTAGTCTAAATGAAAAAGAATAGAAAAGGTATATCAAGGAAAAAATATATGATGCAAACACTAACCAAATGAAAGATGATTAGGTATACTAATGTCAGAGGAAAAACAGACTTTAAGGAGTTTTGCTACAGAAAAAGATATTACATAATTATGAAATGACCACTACATAAGGAAGACACTGCAATTATGAACAGATATTCACCTAACTGCAGAGACACTAAATGAACAAAGCAAAAAGTTATAGAATTAAAGAAAAACACAAAACGTACAAATAGTATTGGGGATTTCCATTCCCCACTTTTGATAATGGCTCTGACAGACAGACACTCAAAATAAAAAAAAAAAAAAAAGAGGAACTTAAGCAAAACTAAAATTCAACCAGATTTAACAGATATTTATGGAATTCATTACCTAATAATAGCATAATACACATTTTATTCAATGGACATGGGATTTTATCCAGAATGGAATTGAAGGATAACATGGTAAGTCTACTTTTAGTTCTCTGAGGTATCTCCACATGACTTTCCACAGAGGCTGGACCGTTTGCAGTCACCACAGTGTGTCAACATGTCCTGCTCTCTGCATCCATGCCAGCATCTGCGGTTTTGGGACTCCGTGATAAAAGTCATTTTCACGAGAGATAGGTGATATCTCATTATGGTTTTGATTTGCATTTCCCTGATGATTGGAAACTTAGGTCCACTATGATATCAAGATTGATTTTCTTTGTCTGCATTTTAAAAATAAAAATCAAAGACATCCCAGATACAAATGGGCAGCACATTACATTTTAAGAAATGTTGTGGTGTCGGGCGGTGCCTGTGGCTCAAAGGAGTAGGGCGCAGGCTGCATATACCAGAGGTGGTGGGTTCAAACCTGGCCTCAGCCAAAAACTGCAAAAAAAAAAAAAAAGAAAAAAGAAAAAAAGAAAAAGAAAGAAAGAAATGTTGTGGTACTGATTTATCAATGCCTATTCTAATTATCAGGACAATGTGTTCTGGCTGATTATACAGAAAAGAAAAACTGAAACTGTTCTTGATTTGAAAGGTTAAAGATGTAAGTTGACTACTTAAGAAGTAATTAATTTACATTCTGTAAAAAAAAAAAAAAAAAGATGCCCAGTTTACTAAAGAGTTAACTGATACTGATGTAAATAATTATATACATGTGAAAATTATGGGACTAAAAACAAATATTTGCATGTTACTATTTTAAATCATATATATGTGAAGGGGTGTGTGTGTGTGTACTGATAATTCTACACAATAACTTTAGTAAAATCTGATAAGCGTGCCTGGAGAACTATTTCTGAGCATACAGAGCCTCTTTCATTACCAAATCCTTCACTGATCTCTTCCTTGTCCTTTGCTGCTCAATCTTTATAGGTTCAATCTGCTCAAATAATCTGGCTACCAGGCTTGATTAGTGAGAATTTTAAATGTTAATGAACTTGAGAAGGAAGAAAACTGTATATGTTACGTACCAAACATCACCATATGAGGATCTAATTGTAGGATTTAGTTGTAATACTTTACATTACAGAAATTGTTTTCCTTGGTTTTTTGTTAGCCTACCTCTGGAAGTTTTGTTGTTAGTATTGTGGGTTTTTTCCTTTTTTCTTTTTTGGTTTGTTGTATGTGTGCATTTGTAAACAAACAAATCCTGTCTCTATTTAAACTGCTGAAGATAGAGGGGTCTTTCCTTAGGTGTGTGCAGTGTTCCTGCACCAACATTCTGCTCCTAGAAATGGTAGCAGGAGATGCCTGATGGTGCTTCAAAAAGCTGAAACGGCAATACAGAAGAGGACTTTAAGACAGATTACTCACTGAAATAATTAACCTTTGTCCTCTCCCATGTCTTCAACAAATATTCTCAAAACAACTTCATCCTGAAATATCAATAAATAAAACTGTAAGGGGCATCTATATATTTGCTTATAAATGTTGAACATGCATTTCTACCAATTTGCATGTCACACATTAGTAAATATTAATTCCTTCACCCTTACATGCACATGAAGTATATCTAATATTTCCTTCCTGTGCTCCAGTAAATGTCCTTCATGCCCTTCAACTTATTCATCCCAACTTGGAGACCCCTGGGAAGAGAAACCCTTGGCTGCTTGCTTCCTGATGCCACAAGGCAGGCTTCTGTTATTTATTATTTAATTCCCGTTTTTCCCAATAGACATTCTGTTTTTTTTCCTATTTATTTATTTATATTATTTATGAATTTATTTATTGAGACAGAGTCTCACTATGTCACCCTCTGTAGAGTGCTGTGAAGTCACAGCTCACAGCAACCTCAAACACTGGGGTTTAAGCCATTCTCTTGCCTCAGCCTCCTATGTAGCTGGGACTACAGGTGCCTGGCACAGTGCCCGGCTATTTTTTTGTTGCAGTTGTCTTTGTTGTTGAGCAGGTCTGGGCCGGGTTCTTACCCTCCAGCCTGGGTGTACGTGCCTGGAGCCCTACCCACTGAGTTCTAGGCACCACCTGTTTCTTCAATATACAATATTAATGTATTCTCAATCTACCAGCTTGCAGTAGGTTTAGAACAACATTATCCTGGATAAACAAATAACGGATTTAGTCCATTGTCAATATTATCATTGTTTAACTTACCGGCACAACATGTGGTGTGAAAAAAGCCAGTTTACGTTCTTGAAATACTATTCTGGTTTTCTACTAGGCAGATTCTTAATCATACAGATGATGCTACCAGATGTGTGCTTTTCCAAAGATATCAACCATTCCTAATATATCAAAATTCAGGCATAGCATGTATATGAAACATCGCACATACAAGAACTATATTCCTCAGGTTCACTCTGTAAACCAATGGCAATTCCACCAACCCAGGCAATCCTAACATTTCCCTTAAAATGCCATCAAATTAAATTATTTTACTAACTCTCCATTGTTTATATCTTACTTTTCAGAATAGTTCTAATCCATATATGATTTTAATAATTAAATTATACATGCAAGAAAATTAGTCTCAAAAATTGGACTCTATTTTCTCTCTTCTTTATATATACATATTTATTTGTGGTTCATATTTATGCATGACAAACTCACTGTTCAAATAGGGGTGGCTTCTTTAACTCATATAGTGGAAAATATTTTATATTTATTTCTGTAGCACTAACTTTCAAACACTTAATTTTAATCCCATCTAAAGCCAATAATCAAATACTATGTGGCCTGAAAAACTAAAATAAACAAGTGTTTGAATCCGTGGTCGTAGTGAACATATCTTTTTTCAATGTAACGTCACCAAGCTTGTCATCTAATCTTTTTAAAACCTGCAGCAGGAACTTTACAAGGGTTCTTTAGATGCAATCACTGCATGATCAAAAGGGAGGGAGAAGGGAGCTGTGTGTTTTCAAACAGGAAATAGGATTTTGAAAGTAAGCGGTGACAGATGGTTTATTATTGTTCCTTGGGCCCCAAACTTCAGTCTCTCCTGTGAAGTTGTATGCTGATTTAAATTTCAGAGGCTTGTGCGACTAACAGTTCCTAAACTGTAGAAAATTAGTATGGAGAGTATTTGAATAATTTAAATATTTTTCCAAAGATATAAATTTTCATAGTAAAAGAAGTTCAGGATTCACACTTATTCTAAAGAAAATATCTATTCAAATTTTAAGGATCACATAAATTCAATCTTGCTCGAAGAGTGTTAAATATTGCTAAAATTTAGTATTTCCAAACAAACTGGAGATATTACTAACACTTGCATATGTGACAGTCACTAAAAAATTAAGTCCCTGGCTGGGTGCAGTGGCTCATGCCTATAATCTTAGCATTCTGGGAGGCTGAGGTGGGAGGATCCCTTCAGTTCAGGAGTTTAAGGCCAGCCTGAGCAAGAGTATCTCTATTAAAAATAGAAAAACTAGCCAGGTCTTTCGGCAGGTGCATATAGTCCTAGCTAGTTGGGAGGCTGAGGCAGGACTATTGTTTGAACCCAGGAGTTTGAGGGTACTGTGAGCTAGGCTGATGCCATGGCACTTTAGCCTGGGGTAACAGAGTGAGACTGTCTCAAAAGAGAAAAAAAATAATTCAAGTCCCTGTGAAGGACATGCTTTAGCAATTGACGTGTTATCCTTTCATTATGAAGAAAACAAAACTTTTTCACAACACAAGGAAAGGTGTAGATATATTAATTATAACACTTGCAGGTAATGTAGTTTAAAGAATTGAATGAAAGTGGTGTGATTCTCTTGACATGATGTAAACAATAATATGTTTGCCCTTAAAAGGAAATTTAAAACACAAACATGCAAAAAAGACTTACAAATGACCATAATAAAGCGACAGTATGAATTTAAGCGCAATTTTCACATATAACTTTACTCCACTATAGTCTATTTCTCTACTTATCTGTTCACCAAAAAACCAATCCTTCTATAATTATCTCATCATCTATCATCTATCCCTATCATCTAAGGACACAATCTGGCTTACTCATCAAATAAGAATTAAACAGGATCATATAGTATTGACAGTTTGGAAACCTGAACTTCCCCATCACAATATATAACATCTCATTATTTCTATTTCTACTTTCTCCATCATTGCTGAAGGGAAAGGACTATTAATGTTCACGCCTGTGAATTGCATTGCATTACCTTGATGCGGTAGCAGACACTGTTGGGTGTATTACCGATAATTATTGCTCCTTTTTTCTCTCTGACAGGGTTCTAAGGTTGTTCCGGGATTCACCTGTGTAACTCAGAAACTTCAGTTGGTTCAAATCTTCAGAGAGAAAGTCTGATGGACTTAAAGAAATTAATGTTCCATTCCCCCTTGTGGAGAAAGTTTTTAGTCATGGAAATATGACACAATTCTGGCAAATATGATGCAATACCTAGCACTCTTATATCAAATAGACTTCACTTAATATCTGTTACAAACATTAATGTTTTTAGGAGGTAGTGCTAGCTGACCTAGGTAATCAGAAGTTTTATGTCCTCACAAAATATTTTTAATTGTTTATGGGGTGAATGGTTTGAATGTGTAATATCTGACACATTTTCACCTGTTAAGAGTAAATTATATTTTAAATTGTTATACTCTTGTTATAATTAATAACATACTCATCTTTAGGAAGTTTAAATTTATATAACAGATTACGTAGAGTATGAATTTTTATGAATTCACAAAATATTTTTAATTGTTTTTGAGGTGAATGGTTTGAATGTGTAATATCTGACACATTTTCAACTGTTAAGAGTAAATTGTATTTTAAATTGTTATATTCTTGTTATAATTAATAACGTACTCATCTTAGGAAGTTTAAATTTATGCAGCAGTACAGCAGAGTATGTAGTTACATTTATTGATATTGACGTTTATTGATTATTACATTTGCGATATTGATTGCATTTTTTTGTAATTAAACTGAAGCATCTGTCTGCACATATGTGTATGCTTGTTTGTAAATACAATATATTCAGGGTGTGTTTTATGTCTTTCTCTTATAGATGCTCTGGCTACATATATGTCGAAGGAAAGAGAAGGAGGTAGAGTCAGAATTTTAATTGATTAATCAAAAGATTTTAGGTAAAGCCTTCAGACCCTTGTAGGGGTTATTGTTTGCTGCTAATCGCATGTAATTCTAAGTTTCTAAATGTCTAATTCCCTTAACCTTTATGGAGGAATAGCAAAGACAATGACTAGTACCAATCCTAACATAACCAGTACCACACAATGTCACCCGGGTTATCTGCAAATCAGGGGCCACTATTCAACTCCAAAGGTAAGAGAGGGACACCGCCATCGTCAGAGGAAACACCATTCTGTTGAATGAGCACAGAGCAAAATATTCAATGAGATACTTTCATTCTAAATTTCAGAATTTTGTTTTTCTTGTTTTGTTTATTTTTTATTATGTAGCAAAAACTTAATTTCTTCCCAAGCTGTATATACTGTTATGAAGAGAAAAAAAGGCTGCAGACGGAGTTTTTCTTTTAATTTGACTTTTACTTTTTACCATCTTACATATTCAGTGAGGAGATTTTTAAATGTTCTCACAGTGGTCCACTCTATTTGTTATAGAGACAAATATTGACCACTTAAATAGCAATTGATTTTATACATAGATATAGAAATATAAGAATGGTAAGTGACATCAAGTAGCAAAACAATTATAATACAAATCTAATTTTTTTTGAGACAGAGTCTCACTATGTTGCCCTCTGTAGAGTGCTGTGGAGTCACAGCTCACAGCTACCTCAAACTCTTGGGCTTAACTGATTCTCTTGTCTCAGCCTCCCAAGTAGCTGGAACTACAGGTGCCTGTCACAGCACCTGGCTATTTTCTATTTTTTGTTGTTGTTGCAGTTGGTTAGCAGGCCTGGGCTGGGTTTGAACCTGCCACCCTCCGTGTATGTGGCTGGTGCCATAACCACTGCACTAGGGCCTCATTTACAAGTCTTTAAAGTTCTAAATGATAGGGAAGGGTAAGGACTTTGAGAGTCCGTAAAAAGAAAGAAGAAAGGAAGGTATGAACCGAAAAGTCCCTAGGTTTAGGAGAAAAGTCAGGAAGGAATGTTTGGTGCTCGTTTGCATAAATGCTTTATTTTATTCCTCATATGGTATTTTTTTCTGTAATTAACTGAGGAGGTTTGAGGGGGTGCATGTGTGTGTGTGCGCACGTGTATGTCTGGTAAGATGGGATGTATAATCTTTTGTATCCCAAGTATTGCCTTGTTTTTACAAACCATAGTTAGAAGGTGCCACATTTCACTTACAGAAATGCATCTAAAAATGTCTCCACCTCAAGTTAATTCCATGAAAAAGAAAATGGTCTCTATCCTGCATGTGATTCATCCACAATGAATGCAAACAGGGTCAAGAATCAACCTTTTATTTTAAATTAGTATATGACAGGATTTCATTTTCTTTTCAGAATTGTAATACTAAATATTGTACATTTAAAACCTAATAAGATGCTAAATGGAAAAGACTAATAAATCAAATGCATTAACATTGCAAATGCCTTAGATTTTTGCAGGTTGCTGTCCTGGCACAGATTTTCCTCGACCCCATGGTGCCATTACGCTGCCTCCTGTTCTAAATTTAGCTCTTGAATGCCTGATAAAATGTCATGAATTGCAAGTCCATTATAAGCACATCAACTGTCGCATCTGCAGTTTGCAAGTTTAGGCAGCTATTCTTTGAAAGATCTCTTAATGGGCTGTAGCATTTGATAAATTGTGAACCATTCCATCTATGAAACCTAGGGCATGGTTGTCCAAACCAAAACAGACAGATTTCCACTTCTAAATTAAAGATCACAGCAAATTCAAGGGTAGTTCCCATAATACAAATCTTTTGGTACATATTCATAGATATTCAAATTAGAGAATCCATTTAGTATAAAATATAAACATATAGGCTCGGCGCCTGTGGCTCAACGGGCTAAGGCGCCAGCCATGTACACCTGAGCTGGCGGGTTCGAATCCAGCCCAGGCCCACCAAACAATGATGGCTGCAACCAAAAAATGGCCGGGCGTTGTGGCGGGCACCTGTGGTCCCAGCTATTTGGGAGGCAGAGGCAGGAGACTCACTTGAACCCAGGAATTGGAGGTTGCTGTGAGCTGTGATGCCATTGCACTCTATCCAGGGTGACAGCTTGAGGCTCTGTCTCAAATATATATATATATATATATATATATATATATATATAAACATATAAATCCAATTGTATTTATTTTTTAAAAACCCTCAAAAATGCTAGTAATAATAGCAGCAGTAGGAGGCTTCTTTACAATGGACAGCTAGACCAAAGATTGGCATGTGTAATGATATTTACACCTCACAGCAATTCTTCCTGTAGGTATTATCATCTCTTTTTATAATTGAGGAAAGTGGATTTGGGGAATTTAATCATTTTTGCAAGATTCACAGAATTAATCAAAGCAGAGCCAGGTTTAGAGCCCAGGGGTAGTTGTTTCTGAAGCCATTCTGCTTCTTAACTGTCCTAGCAGAAAAGTGTAGTTAGTTACTGATTTCTGCCCTGGTAATTTTAGTTATCAGCTGTGGCAAATGATTTAGATTGAGAAAATCAGGATGTGTTTGTGGTAATACCGACCTGTCAGGAATTGTCTAGATGGAGTGGATGCCAGAGTTATCGCATGGTAACCTCCCACCGGGGTCAACACTACTCCCCGGGAAGGGCTTCTTATGCTAAGCCAAGAGTGAGAAGAAATGGAAAGAGATCCTAAGCTTTGGGCCTCCTGGCTAGCTCTGGGTTTCTCGTAGAGGAGATGATGCAAGGTTCCCCCACTCAGGGCTGGACAGGGCCCCCCATTTCTAGGCCTGTGTGAGTGCAGAGATCAGTCTCAGGCACAAACAGACGCACAAACACCAGCCTGACCAGTGTCTTGTCTGGGCCGTCTCTCTGGGGCTGGGAACACAAGGCTGCTCCTGTAGAAAAGTGTGCCTCAGATGGGACCATTTCCTACGCAGAGCCAGTTTGGAAATTAACTTCTCCCCACAGACCTCTGGTGCTGAACGGTTGTGACATATTCCAGACATACATTCCATCTCCCCAAACCCCCTTGGCCGCAGGATAGGAAAAGCAGTCTGTAAACTAGATAGAAGGCCCACAGTGGCCACCCGCATGGGCCACCACTTTGTTGCAGGGGAGGCCTTCCTATCTATATTCTTTTCTGCCTGTAATCCTAGCATGTTGGGAGGCGGAGGCAGGTAGATTGCTTGAGCAGAGGACTCTGAGACCAGCCTAAGCAAGAGTAAAATCCCATCTCTATTAAAAATAGAAAAAACTAGCCTGTGGTGTGGCGGATGCCTAAAGTCTCAGCTACTCAGGATGCTGAGGCAAGAAGATGGCTTGAGTCCGAGAGTTTGAGATTGCGGTGAGTCTGTGAGCTATGACACCACACCACTCTACCCAGGGCGACAGAATGAGGTTCTGTCTCCCCCACACACACACAAAAAAAGAAGAAGAAGCCTAAACAATAGTTGCTTCTACTATCTCAAAGTAGAATCTTCCATCACTGTTATTTCATAGAATGAAAAGTATTTCGATACCAAAAAAAAAAAAAAACAAAAAAGGAAAAACCCTCAACTTTTAATTTATGCCCTTAACAATGACAACATTCCACTTTAGGGAATAACTACCTGGATTAACATTTTTTCTTTCTCTTTGACATAAACAAATACAATCTCATCTTGCAAAGACATCAGATAGTTGATCAGCACTTAGAAACAGCTGAATTACCTTTGGTTCCAAACACACCATGTGTACCAAGGATAAAAACAGGCCAGTGCCGAGTGTTTAGATGTGGTTGAGAAAATCAGATTGGAAAGTCTGAGACGATGTTAACGTATCACTCCTTATTAAAGATACTCACATGTGCGGGAAGGGCTGCCCCTCAGCTCCCACTTGAGCTGGAAAAGGGACACGTCACTGGGTGGAGGTGAGTGGAAATTCAAATTGGATTAGCTGGCAACAGATGAAAATCAAGACAAATGAAGTTGTCATTAGATGTTGAGGATATAATCTATTTGACTTTTCCTTGTGTGTAAATTGAGTTTCTTTTTTCATTTCTAATTAAAATAATGTGCTGAAGAAGAACTGCACTATTTATAGGAAAGCAAACTATTTCTCATCAACATCAATTAAAAACTCAGCCTTAAATATGTCTTGCCGGTAAAAAGGAAGTAGAATAATGATAAGGGTGGTATAGGTGAAATATAAATGCAGTTTACCCTCATAGAGGATTCATCTGTTAAAACATTCTTCAATCTATACTTTCTAGAAAATTCCTGTGCTATGCATTGCTCGGTAGATTATTTTCTGAAATTTGGAATTCTTGTAAATGTACCCTGAATTTTTATTTCAGGAAACAAAATTCCGTTGATGTGTTCTTAACCTATTTTTAGTGTCATTAATCTTAACATTATGTTTGATTCTTTATTTAATTTGATGTTTTGATTTCACCAACATCTGCAGCGTTGGGTGATTATAATAGCAAAGAACAAATACTTGCATAGTGTTTATGCGTACCAGAAATACACCTCAAGTGTTGAATCCATTTCCACCCACTAATATCAGAGAACTGTTCGCAGCAAGGCCATAACTGGGGTTTAAAGGCCGGAATTTGAGGGTCAGAGAGAAAAACAAATCTTTAGTCCGTGCTGAAGAGTTTGGATTTTGTCCAATAATGAGGCAACTGGGAAGTGTTATGCTAAAAGTAATTTTAAAAAGCAACCTTAGAGACAGGGAAGGTGATAAATTAGAAGGGATTAAGACATGACCAAAGTTAGAAAAAGATATCACAAAGTAAGTATGATCTCTAACATAGGGAATTCTGAGAAGCTAGGACAGGAAAATTTTACTGGGAATAAAGAAGTGGCTTAAAGGGACTTCTTTAGTCTCTTTATGACAAATTATGTAGATAGTTGGAGAGAATAAAGGCTTGTCACAAAGACAACTGGATTTCCATTGGGGTCGGCCAGAGAGAGAATATGCTGACAGAAATTAGGTCAAGCAAAATGGGAAAGGAAGTATCATGTTTTGGAAAGATAATGTGTCTGCACAGTACACAGGCTGTTCTGAAGTATCACTTTTATAAAATGAACACCTGGACATCCTACTTCCCAGGACCCTTTGATTATCATCCCCTGTTCTTTGAGTAAAATTCAGCAGTTTAATGTGTCACAACAGTGCCACTGCGCCTCCTCCCCAGCCTGTCTCTCACGGAGCCCTGATGACCTGCACAGCTTTCCCATACCCACAGCTCACCGCCCTACTCCCCTCAACACACCTTGTTTCTTTCATTTCTCCATTAGCACAGTCGCTTCACTGGCAAGAGAAGGCCTTACCTCAAGTAGGATGAGTCCTTTATTGTTAGGACTCAGTCCAGTCTGGCTGGGCTTTGAATTACTACATTTTTATCTTTATTGGCTTTTTTATGCTGAAGATCAAATTCACATTTTGCTTTTACATTCCCTGACTGTTTTCTTCAAACATTTTTGCCACACAGACTTCACTGGGTTTGGTGTGTACATAATTTGTTTCTACCAATACAGGACCCATGATACGTTGCATTTTGTTTTCTGGTACATAACCAATGAGGTTGGGAAGGATAATGTTTGCTGTTTGCACATATGGATAGGAATGAACTAATGTCTAATTGAGCTGAGACTATAAGTAAGTTGTATATTATAAATCATGTGTCCCAAATACAGGTTGTACAGTGAGGAAAATATTTGGGTGGTACCACATAAAATACCGTTTCAATGGGAAAGTGGGTGGGTACAGTTTCAAGTGCTAGAGAGATTTCTTAAGGATAAATATTAAGAAGGATCTACTAAGTTTGTCATTAATCAAGTAGAGAGAAATTCTTTGACAAGATGGTAACTAGCATTTGCCCAGCACCGAGGAGTTTTGTGTGGGAAGTACATGAACTAATCTGTGTGGAGGAGGGTATGTGTGTGTCTGTATCTGCCTGCCGAGTTCCTTTAGTCCTTAGTGACCTTCTGATGAAGTAATTATAGAAAACGCTCACAGACACAGACAAATACCCACCAGGTTGCGCAGTAAACAAACGGGTCTTTCTCTGCTAAGATTCAAACAACGACTCCTGATCAAACCTTATGCAACCGAGAGTTCTGCGATGCCGGGCTAGGTAGACGAGTTTTAGAAACAATAATAAAAAAAAAAGAATTAGTATGTATGATAAACTTAATTACTTTATTCATGAAAACGTTAAATATAACATTCTTCCCAACATTCATGCTACACTTTCACGTTGAGCATATAAGGAACTGAATGTGGGTTCATTTGCAATGGAAAGAGTAAAATACACTGAGACATCTCAGTAAAGCCTCCAAAAAACAGAACTCCAGAACAACGAATCAGCCGATGTAGTTCCACGGATTGTATTTTGAAGTGATCGATGCACCAATGTAATGAGACTAGTTTTTCACATGATACCTCTTTACTTAAAATGAAAAATACTATGTACCTTCATAACGCCTTAGAAAAATGAATGTTTGTGTAGGCTAGCTACATTTTAAAGTCTGTTTAATTATTAAATTGGCGAAGTGTTGTGTGTCATTTATTAAGTTAATTGATCTACTTATTATATTTCTTATTAAATATTATATTGATGGCAATAAAATACCTTTACTCCTATCCCTAAACAAAGACTCACCAAATTACAAATTCTTGGTTTTCATAATTAATGTCTTTTATCATATGAAATATCAATTTTCTAATTACAGCTATAATGTGTCAACTCAACAGCTGAACGTTTTAAAGAATACTTTTGATGATCCACCGCTCACTATAGCAAAGAAACTTCAAGAGCTTCCAAAGTAGGTCAGATCATAATGGTGATAGTGAACTTTTCAACTGAGAATAATTAGGTTTTATTTTTGGTGTTCACTGACCTAGCCTGAAATTTAATGTAGGAATAGGTTGGCCATATTGGGGCCTATTTAGCAGCAATTTTTTGCTCTGTACCTTGTTAAAATAGTTGTCATCCCTGAAAACTTTTGCTGACATCTGCATTGGCTACTGTTTTCCACAATTTAAGAAGTTGAACAGATCAGTGGCCACACCCTCCCCCCCCCCAAGAAACTGTTACTTTTATTAGAACAGAAATTGGCTACTAAATCACTCATTTTGCCTTCAACGCCACTGAACTCAGATGCCTCAGTGTAAGGGTTAACTATATCTGTAAAAATACAATTTGTAAATAACCATAGTGGCATGGAAGATAGTTGTCTCATACTTTCTGTTTTGGAATCGAGTACCATATTAAGGAAAAGAGACAAACTTAATTAGACTGAGTCCTATTTTTTTCACAAGATTAGAGAAGAAAAGATACATTAGAACAAACAACATTTTGCTTTTCTGTCAGGGAAGGTTATATGTGGTTCAGAAGCTGCAATTTGATACCCTTTTTTTACAATTAGATTTAAATATGTTCTTGGCCATAGTAGTCTCTGCAGTAAACAGTTTCTTTAGCTGTGAACTTGCCTTCCCAGGTGTGAGGGCAGCCGCTGTCTTACGTCCGCACCCAACAGCAGGTGTCCTGCGAGGTGACAGGAAACGGATGGCAGGTGCAGGGACTCAGTGCGATGAGCCACTCTGTAGACAGGACACCGACCAGCACTGCAATTACACGTGTTCTTTGTGTCCCAGCTCAGAAAAAAACGGAGAAATGCTCAGAGGTTACCATTTTTTTTTAGTTAGTTCTACAAATCTAATTTGGAAAGCAACAAAATATTTTCAGTTGTTTTTTTCTTCAAAATGCCCAAAGCAGAACCACTAAGGTTAGGAAAAGTAAGAATCATCATCCAGGCCGTCAATTTTCCCACCCAGCAGAAACGTTTCATAAGCTGAAAATAAAATCAATCAAAGTAAAATGCTAATAAAATCATGTTTTTATGTTTCAAACATAGTTCGATTAAACATCTTTTCTGACCACAAACCTATAAATGCAAATAAACAGCACCCCCTCAACCCACAGACAGGCTGTGTGTTTGCAGGTTTGCCTTCTTATGTTCAAACCTTCTGGGTTTTGTGTCTGTTTTCTCCTCCAATTAGGTTTCAGTCTTACCGAGGAGAGCTACCTCATCTGAAGTCCTCTAAAGGGAGAGATACACAAACTCTACAACAGCTACGCTGCAGAAGGTAAGGAAGCTACAAAAGTACTTTGAAATCTTTGGTACTAAATGTTAGTTTACATTAATCTTGACAAGGTGAAGTGTAATAAATGTTTCATTTAAAATAAAGGTCAAATTCATTATGGGGTATAGTAAGTCTTCAAAAATATATGGGATTAAAATCTATCCTTAGAAATACACACACACACACACACACACACACACACACATATACTTAATTTTGGTAAACATAACACAAGACAAGTATCTTTTAAAAGGATTTTGATTTCAAAACCAATGAAGCAGGCTGAGCTCAGTATCTCATGCACTCTGGGAGGCCAAGACAGATATGTTCAGTGAGCTCAGGAGTTTGAGACCAGCCCCAGCAAGAGTCTCAAAGAGATCCCGTCTCCAAAAAATGGCAGGGCATTGTGTTGAGCACCTGTAGTCCCAACTACTCGGGGAGCTGAGGCAAGGGGATGGCTGAGTCTACGAGTTTGAGATTGCTGTGAACGGTGACACCACAAAACTTTACACAGGGAGACAAAGTGAGACTCAGTCTCAAAAATAAAATAAAACAAAACAACAAAACTCCAAAGTGATGAAGTAATGTCTTAAGTTACTTTATGTTTCAATGGCACAATAAGAAAAGGGATATAATACTTTCATTTTTAGGAAAAAATACACCAATGGATTAATATGCATTATGTTTACCTACATAAAACAGAAACATAGGTATCTAATTTGAAAAACAGGAGGCTTAGATCTGATTATGATTATAAATTTCTGGCAATTTCTTCTTATCTCCTGAACAACATGATTTCTAGTCTATCTCTGTAGCACAGGAAAATGTATGAATTTATTTAATTTCTATTACAGTAAGTCCTGTGGGTATTTGAGTTGATGCCATCTGAAAACATTTTCAGATATACTAATGAAATCTGTCTCTGTTTCTATTCATTTATGCACATGTGTACATATATACATAAATAATTGGCTTTTAAATATGTGAATAAGAACTAAAGCTAAGATGTTTTGTAGGAGGAAAAAGTTAGTAAGGTTTTAATCAATAATCAATACAATAGCTTTGATTTTGTTATGGCATTTGTCTAGAATTTTATTCCTTATGTGGATTGCATCACAACCTAAATATTTAAACATTTATGTTTGTAACACAATATCTACGTATAGATATTGCCTGTGTTAGAGGAGGTGTCGGGAATGTACTTTTGTGTCAAGGTGAGTATATGTGTGATTGACCAAGAAATATCTATGTTCTCTTTGGTAATCTGTTGAAACTCAATATTTAAAATAAAGTGAAATCTTCACAACTCTCCACTCTATTCATATTAAATTTGCATGTTATTAAATGAGTATTCATTATATTAATATGCTTCTGATATACCAAAACCAGAACAACTAACTCTCACACCTTGTTTATGAGTTGTATATGCAATATTACCTTGTAAAAATATTTTATGATTCTCTTAAAGGTTATTATATTTGCAGATATTTTCATTGAACAAATACTATCTATAAAAAATAAAGTATTCATTAACAATATACCACTTCTGTAATATTTCATTTCTTTATGTTGCTTACTGCTCACCTTTTCATAGTTAAAAATCCAGATTATAGTTCTTTAATTATTCTCATTTTTGACTTAACAATGTTGATAAATATGTAAAATTGGTACACATGAGTATATAGTAATAATCAATAATAGTTATCATTTTAGAGGTCCTAACCAAAAATAATCATACATGTTATTTAACTATCTACTATGCACATACACTGTATCTCATTTGATCCATTTATAAAGCTTATGATTTAGTTTTATTCCTATTTATATGTGGAAATTTTAAGTTGAAGATATGAAGAGATTACCCAAAGTGTCACCCGAACAAATGGAAACCCCAGGGGTATGGATTTTTTATTACAAAAGTTGCTCATGTTCATTACCTATTATTCCATTTATTTACCCTAAAATATTCATCAAAAGAATTTGTTAACATTTAAGATGTCTTGCTTTTTGTTTTTGTGTTATGTTGTTGGTTACTGTGAAATAAGCTTCTCTGTCTCACCCAATTGAAAGGAAATGTTAAGGTTCACAAAGTGCATCCCATTCTCAATAATAAGCATATTTGCATTCTAAGGGAAATAACTTCAGCTAGGTCGGTAAGCCTCAGCCTTGGTCATCTCATCTATATATTCTGAAAAGATTAACATTCATAAAGTAATAAGCATCTCACTTATGAATGGCATTGAGATTGACAGTGGCATGTGTGAGAGAAAATCAATAAATAATGGTGAAATAACCCTAAACGCTGATCATGACTCCATTGTTAACTACAATTTCTGTGAAAGGCGAGTTCCATCTGGCTCCCTCCCTCCCGACCGCTCTTTCTTCTCTTGAGGCATTTTCTCTCACTACTCCTTTTTCTTCTCTGCCTTTTCCCATCCCATTTTCCCATTTAGTTCACCATTGTCTCTGGGCTTCATATATTTGTATTCAGGTAAATTTGTATAAATGTTATGAAAATTTGTATTTTCCTGACTAATTTCTGATTTTTATCTTTTTGGTCTAAACTGTGATGGAGAGGGACAGCACATTTGATTACATCTTGGAGCCATGCACCAGAATCTGTGTGTCACCTCAAGCAAATAGTGAAATAATCCCATTTGGTTTCCTTCATTTTGCAAAATAGGAAATGCATGTGTCTGAGGTCACTGTCTAAGAGAGCATGCAGCTTCTCCAAGCCCCAAAGTCCACGTACTTCTTCCTTTTGCACTGGAAGTAGGATCTTCAAAGAAATTGTTATGTCAGGTAACCATATACTTGAAGAAATTTGCCCTGAATTTTAAAGAAATGCTAATTTTATAGATCCCATGAGCAATAAAAATTTTATTAGAGAAACATAAAAACAATGAGACAGAAATAAAATCTTTTCTTTTCGTTTTTTATTAAATCATAGCTGTGTACATTTTTGCAATCATGGGGTACAATGTGCTGGTTTTATATACAATTTGAAATGTTTTAATCCAACTGGTTAACACAGCCTTCATGGCATTATCTTAGTTATTGTGCTAAACTATTTATATTCTACACCTAGTAAATTCCACATGTACCCTTGTAAGATGCATCATTGGTGTGGTCCCAGCAATTCTCTACCTCCACCCATACTTCCCCCTCCTCTTCCCTCCCTCTCCCTTTTCCCCTCTTCTTGAACTATAATTGGGTTATAGCTTTTTTGGTTTCATAGTAAGACTTAGTACACTGGATATTTTTCTTCCATTCTGGAGATACTTTGCTAAGAAGAATATGTTTCAGCTCCATCCATGTAAACATGTAAGAGGTAAAGTCTCCATCTTTCTTTAAGGCTGCATATTATTCCATGGTATACATATACCACAATTTATTGATCCATTCATGGGTCAATGGGCATTTGGGCTTCTTCCATGACTTAGCAATTATGAATTGGGCTGCAATACACATTCTGGTACATACATCTAAAATGTGATTTTTGGTCTTCTGGATATATTTCTAGTAGAGAAATTGTAGGATCGAATGGCAAGTCTATTTTTAGATCTCTAAGTGGTCTCCAAACATCGTTACAAAAGGAATATAGTAGTTTGCATTGCCACCAGCAATGTAGAAGTGTTCCCTTTTCTCCACATCCACGCCAACATCTCTGGGTTTGGGATTTCATCATGTGGGCTAATCTTACTGGCGTTAGATGATATCTCAAGGTGGTTTTGATTTGCATTTCTCTGATGATTAAGGATAATGAGCATTTCTTCATGTGTCTGAAGGCCAGTTTTAATGAATACAATTCCTAGGAAGTTAGCAGTCCATTAAAAAAAAAAAAAGAATAATATAATAATATAAAGAGAAACAAAGTATTGTGATCTAGAACCAAGAGAAACAACAAACAAAGAAAACAGCCTTAAACTTATTTATGGCTATATATGAAATTAGCAGACAGATTAAAAATAAGTTATATATAAAGTGTTTAGGAAAATAACCATGCTTAACAATATTCACAAGGAAGAAAAATCTATACATAATGACAAGTGCAATTGGCAAAAAAACTAACAAAAAATATAAGAAGAAATGAAAAAATATATTAATTGACATAAAAATTCTTCAGAGTGCTAGAACAGAAGGAGGGAAAGAAATTGAAAATGAAACAAACATCATTGAAAATATAGTATCTTAAGAGTTCAGGAATTATATCAAATAACAGATCTGTTAAGCTCAACACATTCTGGCAAGACAAATATTGGAAAAAAGAAAAATCCACACTATGCCTAATAATTGTGAAGGAGCCAAGGGGAAATTTGCTCCTTTGCTCTCTGAAGATTCCCTGGAAAATCAACCCCTAAAAACCAAATTATTGCATTAAAGGCATATCAATTTATCAATGTATACTTGGTCGAGAAAGGCAGAGTGTTTATTGCACCCACTCAGTGGAGAACAGAAGCTTACGCACCATCCCAAGATTACAGAAAGAACAGAGGCTTGGATTTTGGCAAAACAGTTTAAGGGAAGGAGAGGAGGCCTGGCTAACAAAAGTGCTCTTCTTATATCAGTGAACCTCACAGGGAGGAGCCCTCAGAGAGAATAGATGGTAAATGTTTCTTTCAGACCTTTAAAAGTGCCAAACTCTCAATCTTTCCTGTGTCTGGAAAAGGAAGGCCTACAAAAAAAACCTGTTGTATCAATGGAGATTCTCTGCAGATGTAAATCCCCTACACAGGAGACAGCTTTGCAGACTCACTTGTGTTTGCTGGTTCTCAGAATAGCCATCTCAAAATGTGTCAAATAATTATATTTTAGAGTAAATTATTTTGACTTCCTTCAATGGCATTTCTAGCAAAGTGATGCTGGTGCTGTTGGAGGTGACATTTTAAGAATCACTGGCATAGAGATACTACAGCACATAAAAGGCAAAAGAGAAAAATCTAAAAACAACTACAAGGAAAAAAAGATCGATGAGCCACAATAATGCAACAATTAGACTGAAAGTTCATTTTCCATTAGTGATAATGAAAGCCTGAACACAGTTGTATCAATTTTTGTAAGTGCTGAATATAAATAAATGTCAAGCTATGATTTTATATAGAGAGAATGATCTTTCTTGAATGATCTTTTCTAAAAAGAATTCATTTCAGACAACAGAAAATGAGAATAAATTTTTATTAAAGGAAAATCTAAATTAAATGCTTCATGTAGACAAAAATAATTTCAGAAAAAAATGATGGAAACTGGAAAGAAAGAACAAAGCGAGTGCTAAATGTATGGGTGAAGCCAAATGAACATCGCCTAAATAAAATGCTAATAATAATTTTCTTGAAGAATTTAAAATTTAAACAACATAAAGTTCAAGCACACAATGAAGGAATATATGTCAGAAAAGCAATAAATTCAGATATTGCCCTTGTATTGTTCATAAAAAGGATAATAATTTATATTATACTGCAATTAGCTGATTATTCTTGCTGTAATTACCAAGGTATCTACGAAAGAAATTGAAATAGAGAACATAACTTTTAAAAGAGTACTGGGAATAATTGAATAATTAAAATATACAATTTACCAAAATGAGTGCAAGAGAGAGAAACATAAGTCAAAACAGCAAGACAAATAGGTAATATAGAATAATAAAAAAATTAAACAAATTAGTGTATTAATAATTCTAGTAACTATAATTGTACCAATTGCTCTAGTAGAGGACAAATTTAGTAGACTGAATTACAAATCCAACTATTTATAAAAGTTGCAAATAAAACAGGCGTACATAGAATTTAAATTCAAACCAATGGATCAAATTGCTCCAAGAAAATTCTAATGAAAATAAGACCAGTATAACAATAGGTACACCTAACCAAAATAGACCTCTCAGTATAAAATATTGCTAGGAAAAAGGTAATAATAAAATACTCCATTAATTAAAACGATAAGAAATTTTAAATGTAGAATATCATTTCAAAATATACACAAATCTTGGCAGAATTACTAAGTGAAATATAACATTCTATCTTCAGGGTGGAAAGTATTAACATAACTCACTTCCAGTAAATTATAGCAAAAGGAAGCAAAATTTCGGTACAAGTAAGGGTGATCTTCATAATAAGTATGAGGGGATAACACATTTGTTCTAATTGGCTATGTGCTCTCCACATAGCAGAATAAATACAGTTTTCATGTGTGCATGAAGAATTTACCAAAATTCACCAGTAATTGAATATAAATTTTGATCAAATGTCAATGTATTTAAATAAAAACTCACATTATTTTAACGGGAATAAAATTTGCTAGCAATTAATTACAAAATGTTAACTAGAAAACTCTTATGTTTGTATATTAATAATACATCTTAGAAAAAATCATAATTAGAAAACGTTTTAAACTTAACAAAAATCAGAGTACTACAAGTCAAATACCTGTGGGATAATGTCAAGAGTGCTTGGAGGAAAAGTTAGTCTTTTGTGTGGTAGTGAGGAGTCCCTTTTAGCAGTGCTCTCCAGCCTGCTGCAGCACCACTTTTTAGTTGTGACCATCAGATCAACAATACTTTCATAAGATTTACTGATCTGGGCAGAGACCATCACAGAGATTACCTTTCCCCTCTATTTGACTAAACTTGGGTTTCTTCCTGACCTTAGGACTCTACCTCCTTTCTTAAAGCATTTACTTTAGAAAAAGTGTAATTGCAAATTCTCTCTTCCCTTTGAAATGTAAATTTTCTACAATCCAAGGACCTGGGAGCCATCCCTTTGAAATGCAATCATCAAGGAAGATAGTGCCCCTGTATCTCGGGCTCTGTGGGAGGGTAAGAGCCTAACTTTGAAAAGGAACAATTAGCAAACACAGATGGGCTAATCACATTGACCAACCTCCCTCCAAATGTCCTCCAGTACTTTGCCATGAGCTAATCCAGCATTTAAATATCCTCATTCCTTTTTTTTTTTTTTTTGTTTCTCCCCAGGGAAATTTAGTTCAATGTCTCTTCCTTACTTGCAATAGTTTAGAATAAATGTCTCAAAGAATCTTCCTTTCTTGTTTCCCTTTTTCTATAATTTTTCTTTGACAGCAACAGCAGCAGCAGCAGCAATTTCCTGATATTCTGAACCACAGCTGAAGTGATGGGCTTTCTTAAATATTGCTCCTCTAGCCCATTAGATAGTCTTGCAGGTGTCAAATCTCCTACTTAAAATCTACTCCTTCTATAAACATCTACAGTGCTGTTTTTCTTTCTGAACACTAATAGAAGTCTTTATTTATTTCTTATTTATTTATTTATTTTGAGACAGAGCCTCAAGCTGTCACCCTGGATAGAGTGCTGTGGCATCACAGCTCATAGCAGCCTCCAATTCCTGGGCTCAAGCGAATCTCTTGCCTCCGCCTCCCAAGTAGCTGGGACAACAGGCGCCCGCCACAACACCCGACCATTTTTTGGTTGCAGCCGTCATTGTTGTTTGGCAGGCCAGGGCTGGATCCGAACCCGCCAGCTCAGGTGTACATGGCTGGTGCCTTAGCCCATTGAGCCACAGGTGCCGAGCCAGAACGCTAATAGAAGTCTTTAAGGAAAATACTATAAAAATTGATGGAAAGACATTAAAAATAACCGAATGATGAGAGATACTCAATATTTTATCAATAATACATAAGTATAGTAAAAATCCACCTGGTAGACAAATATAAAAGGCTGAAAATACCAAGTAGTGCAACAGGTAATCTACACCCTGATTGGGAGTACAAATTGGCACCATTTGAAAAAAACGTGTTAACAACAATCTATTAAAATGTATATGCTCATTTTGTACCCTTCTGCAAGTAACAGAGAAAAAATATATACATATATTTCATGAGACAAGTGGCAAAATCCCATAGCAGCTTGTTCATAATAGTCAAATATAGAAATGATATTAATTACCATCAACAGTGAAGTTATTCAAACAAAAATGTAAATTTAGTGAGCTGAAATAGTCAAAGTTTACAAATAAGATGAAACTTGAAATTTAAAGAACATGACTGACGAGATTACAGTAGATGGAGACTATAAGAGTAGAGAGGGCACAAATCCTTTCAAGAAAATCAGTGATACAGGATTCCACCACTCAGGGCTAGACAGGGATCCCCCATTCTCCAGGCCCAGGTGAGCTCAGAAGTCCGACCCCCATTTCCAGGTATAAACAGACTGCCTTCTTTGGACACACCCTCTGGGCTCTGATAAGATCATGAAAAAAGCAGCCTGGGACGGTTTTTTGGGTGGTTCCGCCTTGGGTAGGAGCACACCATCCTAATCCCTTCTCAGGGACAAAGACTAAAGGACCAACTGCCAGCCATGTGTGATCCTCTAGACTTAAGACCCCTAGATAAAAGAGCCTATGTGGAGACTCCCGAGGGAGTTCTTCAGTTCTTTCCCCCTTCCAGAAGCTCTGGTGCTGGTTACTTCTTCTGTATCCCTTTCTATCTTCTAATAAAAGTCCTATCTTACCACTGATCTGTGGTGCTTGGGTTCGTTCTTCGAATCCCCGAGACCAAAGACCTACTGAAGAGCGAAATTCTGGTATCATCAGGACAGAATATTATCATTTGTACAGTACCATTTATATCAAGATATTTATGAAACAATAACAATTATGTTAAATTATCCTTAATAATGTAATTATACAAGTTAAATTTTATTGAACATAAATGTTGATTTATTTTATGTATGCTGTGCATTTGTAAGTCAGTGTTTGAGGGACCTTGTGTACCTATGATTTATTCATACAAAAACATCTTTTGAATTTAAATAAAAAAGAAGTCAAGATCTTCCAAAGAAGTCAACTTACAATCTTTAAATAAAACCTACTTTACCCTTTAACGGTATATATATATATATATATATATATATATATATATATATATATATACACACACACACACACACACACATATACATACACACACATATATCCTTTATTGGTAAAGTTGGATATATATATATATATATATATATATATATATATATATATATATATATATATTCCTTTTTTACCCATTCTAGGGAAAATGTTTAGAGACCAGTGTAAGGATTACTAAATACAACTGCAAGTTCTTGAGCTGGTCAAGCATTGAGAGACTGAATTAGGTTTTTTTATTGATTTCTTTTTTAATTTCAAGTTAATGAGAGGGTACGACAAGCAGGTAACAATATTAGAATTTGTTAGGTACACTACATCTTTTAGTTGTGTCCTGCACTCAGAAGGCGTGCCATACACCCCTAAATTGTGCCTCTTACGTGGGAGCACACCAATCCACCCTTCCCCCTCATCAACTTGAATTGAACTGAGTTTCACTAAATTAGGCTTTTCTACCTTTATTTTCACAGATCACAGTAAAAATGAGTATATTTAAATTTCTAACAAAATCATCGATGTAAAACCATTTATTCCTCAGTATGTTAAGACTTAAAAGACCTTCAGTATTATAGGCTCCTTTCTTAGTCTAAAATTAGTACATAGATAAAGATGCACAAATTAGGAAAAAGAATATAACTCCAAAGACAATTTCTAGTAAAAATGAATGAGAGTCATCTGTCTTCCTTAAACTGCTAATAAATTCACTTCCTTATTTCTTTATGTTAAATTTTCCCAGTTCTTCTCCCTGTCACGTTGGATGTTTAAGGAATAACTTTTTCCCCTGAATGTTTACTGTTTACTTTCCCTTAAGAAAACACTGAATATCTCATCATTAGAAATGGTGCAGTAAACTTTCAGAGAAAATATTGACATATCTGACCAGCAGCAAATCCTAAAACTATTTTGGCATCCAAAAGGAATCAGCATTACACAAAATTTGATTTTCTTTATTTTAACATATATACAAATTCATTTTGGGTCCATAATGACCAAATAATGAATTCCTTCTTACATAGAGTATTAATCTACACAATTGAAATGTCAGCTGTTATTGCATAGGTTGCTTTAAATTGCTTATTAAATGCTAATCTCCATAAGCAAATACATAATAATCCTTTATTCAATAAGCAGGTGTTTATTAGCACTTTCGTGTACATGCCATTTTATGAGTCTTTCACAAGAGGCATAAAGATGTAAAATTAAATAGGAATAGTGGTTTTAGGTCCATTTACTTTTGAGCCAAGTCTTGTAGAAAGCAATTATGGATTGTTAAAAGGGGATTATAAGCAATAAGCAGAAGCAGCATAATGGTAAGAGAAAGGCATTTAAAGAGAAGAAGAGTCAGTTTTATTTTAGCACAACATATTGATATGAAAAAAGTAAAGTGTATATTAGAAATGACAGTTTTCTTTTTTTCAGAGACAGATTTGACTTTGTAGCCCTTGGTTGAGTCCCGTGGTGTCACAGCTCATAGCAACCTCCAGCTCTTAGGCAATTCTCTTGCTTCAGCCTCCTGAGTAGCTGGGATTACAGGTGCCCATCACAATGCCCGACGATTTTTTTGTTGCAGTTCGGCCAGGGCTGGGTTCAAACAGGCCACCCTCGGTATATGGGGCTGGCGCCCTACTCACTAAGCCACAGGTGCCGCCCAGAAATGACAGTTTTCTGATGAAAAAAGTATGAATGAGATACTGTGGGCAATTAAAATAAAATTAAAGCAATTAATTAATATTTATTATGTGTAGATACCCTGTTAGATACTTTTAATTAGAAGAGGGGGACAAAAGCGCCTTACCTTCCAAAACTAAAATCTAATGAAAGAGAGATACTCACAAACAAATAAAGTGATATCTATCATAATAGAATTAATTACAAATTCAGAGCACAATTTGACTTTGTAGTTTTAAAATGATACGTTAAGAAGATAATGCTTATAGTGGGCCTTCAGGTATCAGTAGTAGAACAAAAGGAAGTTGAAATAAGATATTAAGTTAGGAAATAGGAGGGTTGTTTAACTTTATTGTTTGTTGAGACAGAGTCTCACTTTGTTGCCCTTGGTAGAGTGTTGAGGTGTCATAGCTCACAGCAACGTCAAACTCTCGGGCTCAAGTGATTCTCCTACCTCAGCCCCGCAAGTTGCTGGAATAACAGGTGCCCACCACAATGCCCGGTTATATTTATTTAAATTCTTTTTTAAATCCTAACTATGTACATTAATGCATTTGTGGGGTACAATGTGCTGATTTGATATACAATGTGGGATGTTTACATCTAACTGATTATCCTAACTGTCTCCTTGTTTACTTATTTGTTGTGGCAAAAACATTCATACTCTATTCTTAATAGTATAGAAATGAATCATTGCATTATGCACATTAGGTTGGATCCCTCCAAATACCCTCCCTCCTCCAGGTGTCCCCCTTCCTCTTCTGTCTCTTTCCTCGTCCCTCCTTCTTTCTGGACTGCAGTTATGTTTTACCATTCCTATGAATGTGTAGGTGATTATATACTGATTTCATTGTAATATTCAATAATTGGATGGTTTTTTTTTTGTTTGTTTGTTTTACCATTCTTCAGGTACTTTACTAAGAAGAATATGTTCCAGCTCCATCCAGGTAAACATAAAAGATGCAAAGTCTCCATATTTTTATGGCTACGTAGTAGTCCATGGTGTACATATATTATAATTTGTTAATCCATTCATGGGTTGATGGGTACTTGGGTTGCTTCCATGACTTGGAAATTATGAATTGGGCTGCAATAAACATTCTGGTGTAAATGTTTTTGTTGTAAAAATGTTTTTGATCATCTGGGTAAATACCTACTAGGAGGATTGCAGGATCAAATGGTAGGTCCACTTTTAGTTCCTTGAGTTCTCCAAACTTCTTTCCAAAAAGGCTGTATTAGCTTGCATTCCCGCCAGCAGTGTAGAAGTGTTCCCTTCTCTCCACATCCATGCCAACATTTTTAGTTTTGGTTTTTTGTTATGTCGGCTAAGATTAGCCCAGCTATATTTAGAAATAAGGTCTCACTCTGGCACAGGCTGGTCTCGAACCTGTGAGCTCGGGCAATCCACCCACCTTGGCCTCCCAAATGCTAGGATCACAGGCCTGAGCCACACTGCACCTGGCCCTGAAAATGGGAGGTTTTCTAAAAAAAAAAGATAGTAAATTGGGTGGCACCTGTGGCTCAAAGGAGTAGGGTGCCGGCGCCATATACCACAGGTGGTGGATTCAAACCTGGTCCCAGCCAAAAACTGCAAAAAAAAAAAAAAAAAAGTAAAGAAAATTTAAAAAATTGATACATCTGGAACTGTGGTAATTGAGACAGGTGAAATGTATCTTACTTAATTATCTTGTATACTTTTATGGCCATTTGATTTAGTTTAAAACTCTTGGCATCTCTGGATAATTATAGACAATGTTTGGTGATCCTATCACATTAATCTCCCTTCCTTTTGATTTACTGAGAGCCCAACAAATACAAAACCCACTAGTTTCCTATCAATAATTAGTGCTTCATTCTCATGTAAAAACTAGTATAGCAATCATAATTTCAGTGAACAGATGTTTGGGTAAATAGATAAATAAGACCTTTACATTTAGCAGGAATAACTTTGCAGTTTATGACAAAATAAAAGGTCAGTAGCAAAGGGGACATATGAACTCCTTCGTGCAGTCACAATCCAACTGATCACAGAAATAGAAACAGAAAAATGTGGTAGCTCATTGAAAAATATGCATCCTTGTCACTGCAGGGATTGGTACATTTCTACAACCTCCATGAATACCTGTCTGTACTAATCAGATGTTGAAAGAAGGCAGATGGTCCCCTGGAGAGTAAGTAGTACATAATCCAAATCCCCAATACTACCTGATATCACATTTTGGGCTCAAAATCATCTTATTGGATTGTAGATGGAATATTTTCATGTAGAAATATTTCAGATGTTTTAATTTTAAATGATCATGTCTTGCTCTATTTTGTCCTGGCTGTGCTAATTTATGTCTATCATAATGCAGAAAAAAGACATTTGTGAGCAGTACAATAACTCATTGAATCTTCATGAGCTCTGAGTCAATAAAATGATGACACAGATTTCACATTCTTTTAACGTGGCATCTGCTTCATCAGTTTAAATAATTATAACCCTTGCTTTGAAGGAGTCCTAATGACACAGACCAAATCTTAATAGATAAGTAACTAAGATGAACACACTGTTCCCTTCCATGCATAAAGAGAACACTGTTTTAATTGGAACTGAATTTGAATGCATGCTGGATTTTGTAGATCCTCAAATATTTTATTTAATTTGGACTTAATAAAATTACACATAATACTAAAAATGAAAAAGTAAGGCCAAATTATTGAAAAACCAAAATGAGTAAGTGCATTAATTTGTTCCAGATTTAAGTTTAGAAAAGCAAAGATTAAATCATCTTTCCATCCAAAATATTTTGAAGGTTACTTAGTCTGTTTGATTCAGCTACTGCATAGTCAAAATGCAGGAAAATATATCAAATGCAAATTCTTGTTAATATCGACCATAGAGACAGACATTAAGACAAAAACACATCTGGGAATATACCCAAAGGGCAGTTGGTCATTTGTCTGTTGGAGTATAGAAATCTTTCAGTAAATAATAAATTAGGGAGAAGTAGAGTTATGCTGCATCTAGGAACTGTGCCAAATAGATAAGTGGAAAGTATAAAATCATTAATACATGGTAATTTTCCAAAATGTAAAGCTATTCAAATTTATTTTCAACTTTAATTTTGTATACATATACAGCCATGCTGCCAAGGTTAGCAATCAGTAGAGTTCAGAGAAAAAGCTTGGCAAACTGTGTTGGGTTCACGATGGTTCTGATCATTTTACATCCTTGGAAACTCGTTCAAGGTAAGCCTTAAACCTCTAGATCACTTGGACTCTGAAAATCACTAACTTCAAAAAAAGAAAATCAAGTCAAGCACATTAGCACAACATACGGCTTAGAAGTACCAATGGAAAAGGAACATATTGCCTATTAAGAACTGGAGCCAAATTTTACCAATTATGCATATATGGTATGCACTTGTTTATATTTTGATGACTGAACACTCTACATGCAAAAGAATCTGCCAATAGTGGAAATTCAGAGAAAAACATGTCTATTGTCATGCGATTTTCTGTTGCTACTAAACTGTCTCTCTGGACTTTACTTCAATGAATGGTATGTAAGCTATTCATGCATTCTAGTCAAAGGTAAAGTTCTACACTGAGAAGTGGATTATCACTGAAAAAATATATTCCAATAGTTCTCTTGTGTATTCTTTGCCTTTTGTAGTTTCCACCAGTTATTAATTTAAAAGGTTCTATTGGATTTAAACAAATGATACATTATCGACACCCTGAATATTCTTGGACATAGTTTCATTGATGATCACAGTGAATTAATTCTATGTTGATGCATGATATCTAAATTGCTCTGACTTTTAATGTCTTTATCCTTCTAAAAAAACTGACAAGGGAGTGTCAGCCAAAGAATACACAAAAGCATTTATCTTAAACTATATAAAATTTGCTAAGCAAGCTACCTAATAAATTGTATTTATCTATTGTAATGTTGAGATCAATAAAATTTGATTAAAGTTTAGTAACCTGATATCAAACACAAAAAATGTTGAAATAGAAAACAAAAATAAACAGAAGCTATATGTTTAACATTTATAAAAGTAGAAATGTGGCAAATCATTAGAGTGTTTTGAAGTTAAATTACAAAGCAGTTGACTGATGATTATCTAAATATATTAAATACAGTGCTATACTGCCAAATCTTTTGAAATGTCATTGTTGAGATAAAGTTTGAAGTAAATTATGCAGTTTATGAAAGTAAGATTCAGGAGAATAACACAGTTGGTTATCTTCCTGTTGTTTCAAGAATAAATGTGATAGGCATGGTCTCATTGATTTAGGTAATCATTTTATACTGGTTTTCATTCACTTTTTATAAGTGCACATAGATTATGCATACATTGTTATTTTGATCATTTATTTGTAGTAAGCTGCTTCAATTAGAGCAAACTGTAGCATCTGTGGTTTCATTTATGGTGCTGACGGAAAGTGATTACTATATTATGAGCAACCATACTCTAGAGTATAACAAAACATGAAATACAACTGGGTTGAAGACGTTCTTATTATCCAGCGATATGGTTATCTCTGAGGAGCCACATCTTGTAGTTACCAGATGTTCCACAATAACAGTAACTCTGGAGTTGCTTACTTGTTATAACAAGAAGATTTTACAGCATAGGAAAAGATTGGCATTTTCTCTGCTGGAAGAAAATGAAATTGGCAATTTAGAAAGGCAGTTTCAACTGAGCTATGTGGTTTACATTGATTAATCTATCTCATTAGAATATTAGCAAACCAATCAGATTCCAATTCTATCCATTTTCTAATCTTTGCCATATGTCCAGGTTATAAAAAAGCATTTTCCCTAATTTCAGCTACTGTGGAATCTACATGTGAAAAGAAGCTGACCTTTTCTCTTAACCACTAAAGTTTGGAAAATGATTTTTATTATTTTCAGAAACATTTTTATTTCAAATTGGGGTACTTAAGAAGACAATGAAAAAAACACCTGTGAAAAAGCATTTTCTATTTTTTACCTTACTTCTTCTATCATTTCATCTTCTTCTTTGGTGGAGGTTTAAATAATAACATAAGTTGTTCACGTGTATCAGTGTGGTCTGTTTTGCATATACTCTTTAATGCAAATTTGTGTTCATGCCACATGCAAATCTATGGGTAAGATAAATTAAAAATTAATTAATCTGGAGAAAAATATGTGATTTCTACAGTGGAAAAATATCATAGACACAAAAAAGAAGAGTTCTCACATTCTATTCCTATAAAAACACTTTGCTTTAATAACATTGTATGGCAACCCTTGGTATCTTATTGCCTTGGGATAAAATATGTTTAAAAAGGTCAGCAAGCAAAGACTTTGTGTGGAGAGAAATTAAAATAAAAAACACCTTGAGAAAAGACCTAACTCAAGTGAGAATAACCCACATCTCAAAACCCCAAAGTTTCAGATGCTGGCATGGATGCGGAAAGAAGGGAACACTTTCACACTGCTGCTGTGATTACAACCTAATGCAGCCTATCTTAGAAAGAAAAACTCAAAGTAGACTTTACATTTGATCCTGGAATATCACTGCTAGGTGTTTACTTAGAAGAAAAGAAGTCATTTTCCCAAAAGAACATTTGCATAGAATGTTTAGTGCAACTAAATTCACAACCGCCAGGATGTGTAATCAACCCAGGTGCTCATCCACCCATGAATGTATGAATAAATTGTGGACTGTGTATACCATGGAATACCATTCAGGCATAAAAAACATTGAGGCTTTACATCTTTTGTATTAACCTGGATGGAGTTGGAGAACATTCTCCTTAGTAAAGTATTAAGAGAATGGAAAGCAAGTATTCAATGTACTCAATACTAATATGACACCAAAAGATAAACAAATACACGCCCATATGAGAGAAAAACACAATTAAATGCAAATGATGGGGGGGGGGAGAAGAGGTAGGGTGATTGGTAAGCTCTCATCTAATCGGCACAGTGCAAGAGCGTACAGCACGCCCCCTGGGTGAAGTGCTCAACTAGAACTTGGACCTTACCTAACAGACTCAAACAATTTAACCTCATTGTTTGTACCCTCATATTAATCTGAAATGTAAAGCAAGACTTTGCTTGGAGATATTCAGAGAAGATTCTCCTGCTGATGGAGACATATGCCGTATTCGTTATTTTGTTTACACAGGCAATGTCTGTTTAAATCTCAAAGACATATACTCATTGAAGCATTATTAATCAAAAATCTTTCTGAATAGAGATCATAAAATACATAAAACTGTAAATATACATGATTCAGTATAAATGTGTGCTGTTACATTTTTCCATAGTCACAAAAATTGGAATGAAAAAAATGCCTGTGAAGTGGGAAATGATTGACATTTTCTTATACCACTGAATATTACACATTTAAAATGAATGGGTTAGAGTTATATCATTTAAGCTAGACATATTTGTCCAAAGCATTTACAGAAAAGACTCAGATAAGGGAAAATAATATGTTAATCACTTTTTAAATATGGTATATAAATAGATAAATATTGTAACCCCACAGAGAAAGATGTGAAAGATTGCATGAGGATGGCAGCAAAAATTAAGGCAAGTGTGGGAGAAAGCAGGAAGAAACAAAGAAAACCAAAAATGTTTAAAGGCTGTGCATGAATATTTAAACAAACACTTGATAGGATCCCCTGAATGCATTTGTTACATCAAAACAATATGTTTGGGGACTTATGTAAGTACATTATGGGAAAGATTGTAGTAAATAATACGGGCCTATGCTATCCGAATTGCTGTTTTTCACTAGCTTCTTTCACCTCCTTTTCCTTTACAGCAGTCTTCACAATGTTTATTTATATGTTGGACTTTTATTTGCTCTTCTCCCTCACTATAGTCTAAGATCTAAAAAGACAGTGACAAATTGTTTAGTTCAGCACCTGGTGCAGCTTAATAAATACTGTTTCATAAATACTGTATGAATGAATGAAAGGAAATGTAGCCAATTTATATATTACAAATGGCAGATAAATAGTTAAATATTAATATAGGTCATGAGGAAACTCAACAATTGGAGATCAAGAAAAACAAGCTCTTTAAAGTCCTTATGAAGGGTGGCGCCTGTGGCTCAAAGGAGTAGGGCATCAGCCCCATATGCTGGAGGTGGCAGGTTCAAACTCAGCCCTGACCAAAAACTCCAAAAAAAAAAAAAATAATAATAAATAAAATACAGTCCTTATGAAAAAATCCAGAAGAATGTGGTGTAATGGACGCTTACCCCACAAAATGCAAAAGCCCTCAAGACTCTTGGGAGAGTCACTTTCAGAGAACACTGCTGAAAGAACAAATTAGTTTGGTTGTGGTAGCTCGCTCCTATAACTCCAGCACTTTGGGAGGCTGAGATGGAAGGGTTCCTTAAGGATGGGAGTTCGAAGCCAGCCGGGGCAAACCTAGTGAGACCCTGTCTCAAAAACAAACAAACAAACAAACATTAAATTAAAAAAAAGAAAGAAAGAAAGAACAAATTAGATGGAGAAAAGAAACACTGCATATAAAATTTGACAGCATGGACATAATTGATGATATGAACACAAGCAAAGCAACATTTAGTGTATTTAACCACAGAGTAGCAAATTCGAGTATCAATTAAGGTAGATACGGTTGTAGCTTCAGGTCAGGGGCTGGAAGGCCTCCTTCTATGTCAAGAATCACCCTCTACTAAGTGCTAGATTCAGAGGAGGTCTGGCATGTTTGAAAAGGAGCTACAACAGCCCACATTCTGAGTCGAACTCAGTAGGTTATGCAGCAACTACTTTACCAGTATGGAAGTTTCTTAATACCTCAGCAAAGTTTTGTGTCATAGCTCAGCATAGTAGCTGAACAAGAAGTCTGAAACTAAGCAAACTCAGAAGAATGAAAGAGGCAGAAGCCAGGCTGAATTCAGTTATACAAGGAACAAGACCTCTTTTCTGACAATATAGCACATTAAATGTTATTCAGATTATTAATAAAATGAACATCATAGAACTACCTCCTACATTAAGAAATGGAACTTTACCAGCAGTTTTGAAACTACCTGCTTGACCATCAACACTGCATATTTTTTTTTCCCTTTTCACAACTCTTCTTTGAATTTTAGGTTTCTTCCTTACTTCCTGTTTATATAAAGTTTTAACAAATTTATATGCATCCTTAGATATTAGTGTTTTGTTTAGTACTTGAAGACAGAGATTTTTGGGCTTAATACAAATACAATAATAATGTGTAATTCTTTTAAAAGCTGTATTAATTGAATTAGCTTTCATTTTTTCCTCATCAGGAAGGCTTTGGATTTGTTGCACTATTACAGAGTTAACAGTACATTTTCAATAAGACAATATCACACCCAAGAGGGCAAAAATTAGTTCTTAGGGAGTAGTTCTAAAAAGGGCTTCTTGGATAACAATGAAAAAAATGTTGATAGGCATGGAAATAAATGCACAAATGCATGTATGTCAAGAATCAAAGGAAAACATAGCTGATTGAAGAAACAAGGTATTTTCAAATAAGAAAGAAAGAAGCAAAAAAAAAAAAAAAAAGAAGAAGAAGAAGAAGAAGAGAATCTGGAATGCCAGTGATATGGCTGCTTAGTTATCAGTCAGTTTGGTGTAATATAAGGTGAAGGGTCTCAGGATACATACATAAAGAGAAGAGAGTAAAGAAGAATTAATGCTATGATTGCAGAAAAATATGATGTAAGTAAGACAAATTGAAGCAGGTAAGAGTTCAAGGACTATGTTACCTACAGACACTACTTGGAAGAAAGCAAAACAAAACATGATTTTATGACACCATCCAGACAAGACAATACTAATCAAAATGAAGTGTTACATAACATGCGAGCACTAGTAAACAAATTAGTAGTGATTTCCATATTTGTTCAAACATATGATAGAAGCTAAACATAATTATGGACTAAGAAAAACAGAATGTGTATGTTACAAAAATCTATGAAGGTACACAAAAAGAATCTAACCAGTATGCAATATTGGAAAATCTAGATGATAAGAAGTGTAATTGTATTATTTCCTAAATACCTACTTAAGAAGGTATTAGTGGTGGCCCATGCTTGTGATTCTAGCACTCTAGGAGGCCTAGGTGGGAGAATCCCTTGAGCTTAGACGTTTGAGACCAACCTGAGCCAGAGAAAGACCCCATCTTTACTAAAAATAGAAAAATTAGGTGGGCTTTGGCTGCAGGAACCTGTACTCCTAGCTACTCAGTAGGCTGAGGGAGGATGATTGCTTGAATCAGGAATTTGAGGTTCCTGTGAGCTAGGTTGATGGCATGGTACTGAGTGAGTCTCTGTTTCCAACAAGAGAAGATAGTAATTGTTATTAACCTTTCAATTATTTGCAGGAAGAATGTAAATCTTTTTTTAAATCTCTCCATCTGTCTACCTAATTATCCATACTGAAAGTTCTTTTGGAAGACATGGAAGATTCAGTATTATCTTAAGCCTTGATGTCTTGACATCTGAATCCTGGCGAGCCTGGAATGGCCTAAGCGCAAGCTCCCTTCTCCCACTGCACTTGCCTGGATGAGGACCCCTCGCCAAACAATTCTTATCATCTTGAGATCAGGCACAGGACTGCCCCTCGCTGAATGGCATGGGCTCCCGCCACCCTGCTGACTCATCGAGAAAAGTCCATGAAATTCTTATGAGGGAACCAGGGGTCACCTCACTTCTTGCTACTGTAAAGCTACTACTTGGTCACTGTGTTCCAGAATGCAATCTCCTGCATGGCTTGTAATGTCCTAAGTCTAGGGCAGGAATTACTTCAAATCATCATCATCATTCTATTCTGTGAACTTGAGACAAACACCTGTTTTCTTTATTTGCAAGGTTTAAAATGCATACTGTATGTCTTTTCGCCTCCCAATTAGAATCCTGATTTCTCCATCAGAAAAAACAATTTTATTCTCTTTTCACCTAAGCACTAAACATGATTCGCTTAGTAACTAAAAATATGATTTCATTATAGTCATAAGGAACTTTTAAAACTGAAAGAGTTTTATTTTTAGTAGTTAGATTTGAATATAGATAATGATCAGTTACATAATTCTATGAGCTATCATTTTAGAAGTATGTCTGTACAAAAGTTTGTGTGCAAAACATTTATGTCCTATTTTCTATATTTTTAAATTATCATAAAAATTGCATTTTGTCTCAAATCTTTGGAAGAATTCACAGTTTTGATTTGAAAAGGACAACAAAGAAATTCTATGCTAATGACTGCAATCATGTGTTTTCTGTTTTATTGGAAGAGGAATATATGTATCTCATTTTATGGAGGTGAGAGGCACCAAGAGCTGGAGACACAGTAGAGGGGATTCCACTTGATTGAAATTTTATTCATGAATTTCAAAACTCTAAACTAGTAGAAATGTCACAGTAATTTCTTTCTAACAACATGAATTTCTGTTTGGTTTGTGAGACTGACTAAAAATATATTTTCAGTGCTAAGTAAAGATATTTTACAAAGACTACAGATTTGATTTTCTGTTTGCCATCAGTCTTGCTATCAGTATTTACACTAAACACAGAAGAAACAGGCCTTATGAGATAGAGTAAACTGAAAATTAATGTTGGCTCAGCACCTGTATCTCAGTGGTTAGGGTGCTGGCCACATACACCGGGGCTGGAGCGTTCAAACTCAGCCCGGGCAAGCTAAACAAGACAACTCAACAACAACAACAACAAAATAGCTGGGCATTGTGACAGGCACCCGTAGTCACAGCTACTTGGGTGTCTCTGGCAAGATAATTGCTTAAGACCAAGAGTTTGAGTGAGCTATGACGCCACGGCACTCTACGGAGGGTGACATAGTGAGACTTCGTCTCAAAAAAAAAAAAAAAAAAGGAAAAAGAAAAGAAAAGAAAAAAAGAAAATTAATGTGTTGTTGTATACATAGGACCTTAAAATATAAGCAGAGTTCACCGGGAACAGTAAAGGATTGTTCATATAGTTTACATTAGTATTCAATTTAGAAAAAAGAGGTTTGAAGAGCATGTCCACAAAGATTTGAATAGAAGGATTTAAAAAGGAGAGAAAAATCTCAAAGAGGCCACATATTCAAGAATTTAAGTAAAGGACAAAAATCCATGATATTGTTGTAGAAACGGAATTTTACAGGAAGAAAGATACTCTTGTGGAAATGTACTCTGTGGGTATCAGACGACTGACATTATACTTTATATCAAAAGCTACGTTTCTCCCTTCAATCAGCCAGTGAGTTGTGATTTGTCCACAAACCGTTTGTTCTGGGATATTTCTGTACATTTACCATAGAAAAACAGGCACTGGTTTTCCAAAAGAGAATGGCACTGAAGCCGTATGAAATAGTAAACTGGAACATCCAAATATGCATGACACCCAAAAGAGGAAAATCAGAGCCTGTCAGTAGCTTATACCTCTAATAATAAAAGCATTCCATTAACTTGCATTTATGTACCCATAGAGAAAATCAAAGGCTTACACTATTATTAATTCATTTTTTACCACTGTTAGGGACATACTAATCACTAATGTCTACTATAGTTGGGAGTTAACATGATTACTTGCAGAGTACCCCCTCCCAATTATTTTTTTAGAGTATTGATGGTTGTAACAAATCTCTTGCCAAGCTAAAAAAAAAAACAAAAAAAAGACCAAAATTGCCATCACACTATTTCTGATCCTACACATACCAAAAATAATATAAAGGGATACAATGAATAACTCCATACGCATGGGTTTTGCAACTTAAAATGAATGCACCAATTCTCTGAAAGTCACAAACTAATAAAATTATCTCAAGGATAATTAAATAACCTTTATTTGTTAAAAAATTACGTTTAAGAGCCTGTCTTAAAAAAATGGATCAAACTTGTTACATGAGCAGAAATTACAAACACTTAAGAATGAAATTATACCACTTCCACAGAAACACTTGCAAAAAATGGCAATAATATTTCCTAATTCATGATATCAGGCCAGCCTTACTCTAATACCCAAACTACACAAATACTTTACACACAAACACACACACACAGCTGATCCAGGCAGAAAGCATTTGAAGAAGAGGTGTTGATGTCATTGTGGTGAATGACTTAAGTATCTGGGATATGAGCACATGTATCTTACATGTTTTCTGCTCATTCCTGATCCTGAATATTCACTTCTGTTTACATACAGATTGCTGCAGAAAGAGTTCCACTCTCAGATTCTATAGGCTGAAAGAGCGCTGTTCATCATGGGCTGTCCTGGATACAGGGACAATTGATATTTCCTAAAGTATAATGTGTAAAGAAAGCACCACTGTCACTATACTTGCTCTTGCTACTCATGGAGAGCTGAGCAGGAAAGGGCTGGTCATGGTGACTCACATCTGTAATTCTAGAACTCTGGGAGTTCGAGGAAGGAGGAAAGCTTACACTCAGGAGTTCAAGAGCAGCCTGAGCAAGAGCAAGACCCTATCTCTCCTGAAAATAGAAAAATTAGCCAGGTGTTATGTCAGGTACCCGTAGTCTCAGCTACTAAGGAGGCTGAAGTAGGAGGATTGTTTTAGCCCATGAGTTTGAGGTTGCTGTAAGCAAGGCTGAAACTAGGTGTTTACACTGTGATTATTCTACTGGGGTTTGCTGTAAATTTCACAAGATATTTTACCTTATAGACACCAGAAGATATCGTCCAATACTTTAAAGTGTGCCGGGTTACATGGTCAAGTTGAATGGTTCCTTATATTAAAACATGAACTTGTTCCAGTGTCCCTTGTAATATAGATGAAACTTAAAGTTAGCAGACTTGCTTGTCTCTTTATACAGGGTGTCAAAGTTTGCGTGCAGTTTAAATTAACAAGTATTTTAAATTGCCCATGATTTTTATGGATGCCCTGTATTTGTAAATTAGTCAGAAAGAGTAGTTTCCCCATGTGTGGAAAATGCTATACAATAAAATATTTTTCATTATTCATTTGAATTTCTTGCCCATATTTCTATGAATTTTAACATTCATGTAACAAACACCAAAATCAGGATACAGAATAATTCCTTCACTAACCCCAAATTCCCTGTTCCCTCATGCTATTTCTCACAGTTTTTCCCGTTAATAATTTCTAGCCACCACTGATCTGTTCTCCACCAGCACAGATTTTTGTTTGTTCATTTGTTTACTATGGATGTCATGTACAAAAAAGACATACAGTATGTAACTTTGGAGAATAACCTGGGATTAATTTAAAAAGGGATAGTGCCTTTTAGAGTAGTTCAAATGGTTGTGTGAATCAATAGTGCACTTCACTTTGTTACCCAGAAAAGTTCCATTTATGACACAATTAAATTATTCACTCAACAGTGGAAGGTCTTTGGGCAAATTGCAGGACAGTTTTTAGTAATAACCAGAACTGTTGTAAACATTTGTATACAGTGATTTTTGTGGAAATATGTTTGCATTCATTTAGAATAAATACCTAAGAATGGGATTACTCAGTCATTCAGAAACACACTTATCTTTACAAGAAGCTTCAGTCATTTTCCAGAGTAGTTATACCAACTTGCATTCCCACCAAAAATGCACAGTAAGTAAAGAACCAGTTAATGCTAGGGAAGACTTAGTCTACTTCTTTACAGCATTGGTGATGGTTCTATACTTAGAGGGAATTTTGACATGGCCAAAACAACTAGCCTCCAACATTTGACTGATGTAGCAGTATCCCCAATCTTTTTGTTTTTCGTTTTATACTTAGCACATATGTTTTTAACCAAGCCTTCCAATGTACTTTTAAACTTTGCTCATTGATAATGAACATGGTGTCTTAGGACTCTACAGATGGTTCATGTACATGTTACCTTTGTACTATATGTTGCAGAGGGTAGGGCAGTAATATAAACCCAGAGTGAGACCATAAAACCTACTATTATCTGTCTTCTGTTAATGCAAACTGTTTCTAGTCTTTATCCTTGATGAAATATTATGAATGTATTTGTTTGATAAATGGCCTCTTACCATGTACCTCAGCCCATGTTATTCTCTCTTTTAGCAAAGACATATCATTTCAACCACAATTACGACTACTATTTAGTTGATTTTTCTTAAGTTTACTGTCTTTCTCGAGTACCCATTTTGGTTTGGGGGGAGGACAGACAGGGATTAAATGGAGTCATAACAGAGAACATGAACCCTGCCTGCTCTGACAGGTAAATAAAGAGTCACTAATCACTGCCATTAATCCTGAGGTACCATTTGTGTTCAATACACGGACTAGTGGAAAGGAATTGTCATAAATTTGCATGATGTTTTCCTCGCTGCAAGAAGGCATGTAATGTGAGAATCCTGCCGATCTGCAAATATACCTCTTCCCTTTAAACATTGAGGGACTAAGGAACTCAGCAATGGATGCATCTGTTGGACCCAGAGAACCTAGTGTGAGCTGTACTTTAACCAGATTACTCATGGTTTTGAAATATGCTTAGAATGAAAGTGAAGAATGTAAAGTGAGACTAGATAGAAAACAGAGAGAGTGAAAGCAACTAACTGAAACATAAATCTCAAATTTAGGCACAGAATAGCCACTGTCACTAATAGTAAATGGAAGTGTGCAATTGGAAGAGGTGCAGGTAAATCCCATTCTAACATTCGTATTTTATCTCTTTATATGAAAATAGCGAGGGTACTGAGTGCTTCATATGTGTGCACTATTCAGTGGCATTTGTCCCAAACTATTACCTGATGCACGTCTCAGATTCTTGTTAAAGAGATACACTGACAGCTTGAAAAGAAAAGACTCCGTATTTGTACAAAATCGTCTATCATTGTGGAAATGAAATACGTCATTAAACTCTTCCAATTGCACACTTCCATTTACTGTTAGTGACAGTGGCTATTCTGTGCCTAAATTTGAGGTTTATGTTTCAGTTAGTTGCTTTCACTCTCTCTGTTTTCTATCTAGTTTCACTTTACTTTCTTCACTTTCATTCTAAACGTATTTCAAAAACATGAGTAATCAAAATTTAAAGGATGTCACTGATACTAATATAATTATGAGAGTACACAGATGGCTTGTTAAAAGAGGAAAATAAAAGAGGAAAGTAATAAAATAAAATAAAAGAGGAAAGAGGAAAATAAAGAAAAAGGCTGAGAGATGCTTTCTTTTTTTTTTAATTTTTATTAAATCATAATTGTGTACATTGGTGCAATCATGGGGCACAGTGTGCAGACTTCATATACAATCTGAAATATTTTCATTGAACTATTTAACATAGCCTTCATGGCCTTTTAATCACTATATGAAGACATTTATATTCTACATTTAGTAATTTTCACTTGCACCCTTGTAAGATGCACCGTAAGTGTGATCCCACCAATCACCTTCCCTCCACCCATCTTC
>CAUYRH010137528.1:0-11997 GCA_963574655.1 Perodicticus potto | reverse complement strand
AAGTTCAAGTCCAGCCTGGGAAACGTGGAGAATACAGGGCCCCCTCTTTTTATTTTTTTCACACAGCCTCTCACTTTGTCCCCGCGGTAGCTGGCTATGGTGACCCAGCACACACCACCCTCCAACGCCTGGGCTCAAGCGATTCTCCTGCCTCTGTCTCCCAGGTAGCTGGGACTACAGGTGCCCGCCACAATGCTGGGCTATGTTTTGGTTGTAGTTGTCATTGTTGTTTGGTAGGCCCTGGCTGGATTCGAACCTGCTACCTCTGGTGTACAGGGCTGGGACCTTAGCCGCTTGAGCTATAGGCTCCAAGCCAACAGGTTGATTTTTATATTATTGAGCTAGCAGGATCATTAGCTATTAATTATTAGCTCTAATTAGCAGATGATGATCAAGATGAATAAAACGCAAATATACACACACACAACATACTTGTGTATATATTTTACATATAAAATAGCCATAAAGAAGGCAATATGCTAGTAAGAACTGCTTGGAACAACTTAAGATTAAAAATAGAAAAGTAAAAAAGGGGATAATGATAAAATTTGAAAAAATATGATCAAGTGCCAGTAGGGGCACTTCTTAAAGGCAGGAAGAGAGGAAAAACAGAGTAAATATTTAGAAGTCTTATAATGTAGAGAAAATAAGGAAGGCTGGCAATGTTATCACAAAGTCTGGGTAAAGTGTAAGAAATGTCTGTTTAAACGCATAGCTAAATTCACAATAAAGGACCTCCCCCATGGTGGAAACTCAAAAGAGTAACCTAAAAACCAGAGCGGAAAGCAAAGCTAGTATTTTGTGGGAGCCTAGAGCTTTAGGGGATGAAGAGAGGGGGTGCATGTCTGAAAGGCACCTGTCCTTTAGGATGTAACAGAAGAAAAAGATAAAGACTTGACCAGATTCATATTGTCTTTAACACCACCTTAAAGACAATTATAGCTCTTGTATGTTTTTCAACCCCATCACCTTAACTACCCTTTGTAAGAGCAAATTCCAAAATTAAATGCCCTTTTTGTACATATTTACATATTACAAAGGGTTTCCTGGACATTTTACCAGAGGATTAAGGAAAATATGACATATAAATGATTTCCACAAAAAAAAAACACATTGTCCAATTTTTCAGATATCATTCAAACATCAACCAAGTATGCAAATTCAGTATACAGGGGGCTGCCAAAAAACATGTACACATTTTAAGAGATCTTGTTGGAAGTAAAATCTATTATTCCCCAAAAGTGTATGAATTGCAAGTAAAATGGATATGTTCAGCCTGTCTAGGAACACTTGACCAGTAACAGTGCCTTCCATTCAACTCTGAAAAGTAATACATAAATAACATCTCTTAAAATGTGTCTATGTTGGGGGGGTACCCTTTGTATTTGTAACCATACCAAATGGTTTCTAAACCTTAGTAATTCTTGGTAAAAATCTTATCATTAGGGTTATTATAATATTCTTCTAGTGACTAAGTTACCAGTAGTGACTAAATTAATCCCACAGCCATCTAAATGACAATTTTTGGAGTCATCGCCTGTAAATAACAAGGGGAACAGGAGAAAGATGTGATGTTTAGGAAGTCATCAGTCTCAGACTGAGAGGAAGGTTTCCAATGAGAGGTTTCCAGTATTAGAGAAGGAATCACAGCCTGCAGCAAAAAACAAAACAAAGAAGCAAGCAAGCAAAGGGAAAAACTCCTGAAGGTCTCCACTCTTTAAAACAGTTTACCTTCCTCTTTGTCTTCATGTGCTTCCCAAGCTTCTTTGGAAACTGAAGACATCACCATTTTCCCTTTGTTCACCTTCACATTTCCAAGCTTGCCTTATGAATGAAACAATTTCCACTCTAAATTCTGCTAAGCCACTGCCAATTCACTTCAAGAGTGTCTGTTTTCAAAAAAGTCCCCTTATCCGGGGGCAATCCAAATAGCCCAAGAAATACCAATATATCTTAATAGTTTATCTTCGCAAGGGTCACAGCTGCCTCCACTGGCATTCCCGTGTTTAAGACTCCATGTCTTAACACTGCGCTTACATACGACACATCATCCTAAAAGCTGCTCAGACTGTGTTGCTTCTTGAATGTTTTCCCATAACCTGTGTGCGAGATGGCTCAAGAACAAGCATTTACTCTGCAAGTAAGGCCACCAAATGCAGGGGGAAGTAATTAACTTGGGGATCAAGAACCCAAGTGTGGGCGGACTGTCTTGGCTTGGACGCTCCCTCTCCAGCTGATACCGGGAGCCGGGCCTCGAGCACCTCCCGAGAGCGCCCCCGGCGGCCGGGGAATAAAGCACGAGTGAGCCGCGCAGGGAGGGTCCGCGGCGCGCTGCATGCTGGGCTCGTTTCCACAGTTACCCACGTGCACCCAACCCAACCGCGGCCCGGCGCGGCTCGGACTACAAGTCCCAGAATTCCGCGGAACCGCCTTTCCCCTTCTCACCGACGACTGGAGCCAGACCCTAAAGGAAACCCCTAAAGCGCCCTCCCCGTACATCTGGGAGAAGTCGCGCCCCCCACCCCCGGCGCTGTGCTGGGCTTCAGGGCCGGCCCTCCCCGCAGGGAAGAAGGTCCCAAGGCACCAGCCTCCGCACCTGATAAGGCAGAAATTAGACAACTGCGTCACAAACTGCCAAACCCACGGGCTGCCGGGGACCCCGACACCTCCCCTGCGCAAAACGCCCCACCCTGCCTTCAGGGCCCGACCCCGCCGGCTGTCCCCGCGGAAAACACGCAGCCCGCACCCCTGCCCTGCCTCCCGGTCCCGCAGCCCGAGCCCGCGCCAGCGCCGACCTCGCTTCCCGCCGTTCGGGGGAGGAGGGACCGCAGCCACCGCCAACCTTGGGGCACTTCCCCCGTCCTCCTCTTCTCCCCGCACCCCGAAGCTGCGAGCTCCCACTGCGGGGACCGTGCCCAGCCGGAGGGAGGAAGCACTTCCCCGGCACACAGTCCGGCACCCTCCCCCCAGCCTGGCGCCGGACAGAATCTGGACGTGACGATCCTACCCCAATCTTCCCTTCCTCCCCAACTACCTCTTCCCCCTTACCTCATCTTCTCTACCCTTCCTCCAGTCTGCGATCCCAAACACGCCCCTCCTTTTTCGCCTCTTCCTTTCCACTGCCCTACCGTCCCAACACCTGCCCCATAGTGCTAACCCAACATCTTCCCTCCCACCACTGTTACCCTCCACCATTTCAATTCCCCTCCTGCCTGCAAGACTCCCCAACTATTCCATCACACCCCAATCCCTCCTGCATCTAGCTCTCCCGTTACATCAGCCCTCATCCTCCTGCCTGCTCTCTGGGCCCCCTCAGCCGCGGCCCCCATTCCCCCACCCCATTGTTTCCCCCCACCCCCAACATCCAGCCCTTCCCATTGTCCCCACCCCCGCGCTCCCCGCGCACTCACCCGCCTTCCTCTCGGAGCCGCCCGCACTGTTCAGCCCCTTGGAAATCCTTCCCCCTGCGCCCCGCTCACTCCTTCCCTCTCTCCCCCGCCAGTGCCACCCCCCCAGCCTTGCCCGCTAGCGCCCGCCGTTGCCTCCACCTCCATTCACCCCGGACACTCCAGTCCCGGCCCCTCATCGCACGTCCCGCCCCCCCTTCCCCCAACACTGAAATGGAGCCAGTCCCCACCCCCCTCACCTCCGCCCTCCCCTTCCCCCCACGCCTGCCCCCGCTCCGCGCCGCCCGCAGCGTCACCGCCCGCCCCGGGAGGGGAAGGGGTGGCTCTTGGGCAGGGGTTCCCGGCGCGATTCAGGACAAGGGGCGTGGGGCGGTGACTGCGGGAGCCGAGTGGCAAGTGCCGGCAGCCGCCCGGCCCCGACCCGCTCGCTCTCGGTTACTCACTGACAGCGGCAGCATCCGAGTGCATTTTGGGGCAGCTCACACCCCGCTCGCCGCCCAGGCTCCCGCGCTCGCCTCGCGGTACCCCCACCGGCTCACCGCACCTCGGCTCAGAGCTGAAGCCCCGCCGTCTGGCACGCCCAGCCAGTCCATCTCGCCTTCTCCATTGGCTCATCCGCGGTTGAGAGACCGCCCCCCCGCGCGACTCTCATTTGACAAAAGGAGAGCTGATAGCGCCGTCTGGAGCAGGCAAAGAGGCCCCACCCCCTTGGGTCAATGCGATTGGTCCGGGGGCCCGGTCTCCGTAACGCCCCCGGCGGAGGCCACGCTCTGGAGTAGCAGGTTGGACCTGGCTGCTGTCAGTCATCCCCGGGGGTCCGAGAGCGCGTGTAGGGGCGAAACTAGGGAATTGGTCCACCTTGACCCTGAAACCCCGCCCCGTGGCGGGCGGGATTGGTGGAACTGGAGACCAACCGAGAAAGATGGGTCGGTGCCTGAAACAAAGCATGCTAAGTGTTCCCCAAAGAACCGAGGAGGGGCAGGGTAGTTAGGGCAGCCGGTGCCTCGCCGGTCGAAATGGGGGAGTCAGCCCGTCCCAAAGCCTGGGGCGATGCGTCCGGTGCCCCACCGATTGCCCCAAGCCTCAGAGCGGCTCTCTGCAGGAGTCCAGCCAGCGCCGAACTTGGACTGGGACTTCTTTTTCCAGCTGTTTCCTACCACAGGAAACTGGATGAAGAATTGCGGTGTCTTCATGCCTAGCAAACCCTCCGGTGGCGAGCAAATTCCCATTTCTCATACAACAGTCCATCCTCTTCCCACTTTGGAAATTTGCTTGTTTTCCGGAGTCAGCTCCCTCGTCCCAAATGAGCTAAATAGTCTCTGAATATTACAGGCGTTGTCTGTCATACACATCCGTGTGCTGCGGACAACGTACAGAAATCCAGGGCCACTCTCTGAGCTGCGGAGTCAGTCCCCGGGGGTCACCACCCCACGAAGGACAGCTCGCATCGTCTAAGAAAAACTAAGTCATCGGCGCGGGGAGGCCGTCCGGAAAACGAAACCGGCTGTTTTTTGGCAGGGGGAGGAGTTAATTGGGGTGAATTCTTCTTCCTCCAAGTCAAGAATTCCCACCATTTTCATGAGTTCTGCCCTGTCTTTTCAGTGCTTGAAATAGACTCATCACGCTCACCATGTGATGATAACGGAGTAATATTTGGAAATATTAACAGAGGACCCACCACAGCAGCAGCAAGCCCAATAACAATACACCTACACTACTTCCCTGTACCCTAAGGCCCTGCCGGGGGCAGCCTCAGAGAATGGAAGACTCCCCAAACCACACGACAAAACAAATCGAGAAGTCGCTTTGGTTTTAGATTTCTACAGCCAAGGCTTTTGAATTTCTTCTGAAATTCAAGTTTCAGATCAAGACATAAATGTTACACCAAAAACAAAATATTAGAAAGAAGTGGCTCACACAAACCAGTTCCTATGTCTTACAACATTCACATTGTAATATACTCTCTCTTAATCCCTAATTTCTCTTTAATAAATTACATCCTTATAGTTTTTATGATTCAGACATTCCTGAATCACTATCTAAATACAAAATTTTAGAATTGCACCTGAAATTATTATTTACTTCAGGTTCCTTCTCAAGACAAGCAACTCTGATAGAACGTTCCTACTGGTCACCGTCAACCTGGTGGAAACTCAGCCACTGGGCAGTGATGGGCAGGTATCTCTGGACTCCGAGAGAGGTAATTCCTTCTTGGGCAGATCTAAGGAGATTGTCTGCTCTCACCCTGAGCAGGCAAGCTGCTCCTGCATTCTTTACACCACTTACGTTTTCAGCTTAATCTACATCTAGAAAATAAATTATATGTCATTGTATACAAGTTTCTGACCTTTTATGCATAATATTTGTATGAGTTTTTTTTTTTTTTACTCTTTATTATGGTACTTCAAGGATTGAGACACTTGTTATTTTGCACAGAAAATAGCTTGCTTTTAAAAACCTCTACATTAAAATAAGCCCACAATTAATTTGTTTTAGCTAGCCATTGCCCTATTATTTGAAGCAAACTTTATAATAATGTATATAGCTGGGTGTGGTGGCTCATGCCTATAATCCTAGCACTCTGGGAGGATGAAATGGGTGGATTGCCTGAGCTTAGGAGTTCAAGACCAGCCTAAGCAAGCGTGAGACTTCATCTCTACTGAAAGTAGAAAAACCACCCAGGATATGTGGTGGATGCCTGTAATCCCAACTACTCTAGAGGCTGAGGCAAGAGGATGCTCTTAAGATCAAGAGTGTGAGGTTGCTGTGAGCTGTGAAGCTATGGCACTCTACCCAGGGCAAGAAAGTCAGACTCTATCTCAAGAAAACAAAACAAAACAACAGCAACTATATACAGGGTGGACATAAAGCTCGTGTGCCATTTACTATGTTAAACTATTTTAAATTGCCCCCTGTATATATATTATAATGTCTATGATGACTAAGCTCTATGCAGGACCTGGCAGCTGCTTTGTCCCTAGCTTCCAGCACCCACTAGCATATCCATGATATACATGGAAACTTACAGATGTACAACCTCTATTATTCCTCACCTTTGCTTTCAGTTGGGCCACTATGATTATTTTCAAGTAAAACAAAGTCTTAGGGGGTAATTTACTCAGCTCTTCCTAATGAGTTAGCTACAGCATGAGGATTGAGAGACAACGCTCACTCTTAGTCTGTGAGCCTCCCGGCCCCAAATGTTTTCTAAATAATAAAACAGGTACAGCAAAATGACTACATAATGTTGTGCAAGTACTATCTGGTCATTTTTGGAAGATCATTATATTTATCTTCTTAATTCCCCAGCACCTAGTACAATGCTTTCAAATACAGTAGTAGGAACTGGTAAATGGTTCCTTAAAGTGAGCTGAATGTTGACTGTATGTGACATTTTAGATCTAGAAGGAACTTTGGCAATTATCAAATCCACCTTCCTTATTTTAAGAATATGGAATATTTTAGACTTGAGGTTCAAAGGAGTTAAGTGTCTGTCTAATCTGAGTCACTCGGCTAGTTAGGAGCAAAACAGTATATCAAGTCAAGTTTCCCAGCTCCTACTTCAGGCCTTTCCCTGCACTATACTGTCCAATATTAACACTTCAAATTCCAAAGATGGGAAAACTACTCTCCCTTCCCTCTTGGAAGTTATTATACCAATATAGTGGAAATTCTGTACTCCACAGTTGGAATATTGCCCTTTTTTATGAAACTCAGTATAATACAACATTTCAATGTTTTTCTTATTGGTAGCATTCCAAAAGAATATGATTCCTGTGGGGATGTTTGCTGAGATATAATAATGTCATAGTTCTGTGTATTGATGTTCAAATCTCTGGAGAAAAATTAATTTAGTGTCTTGGGACTGTGATAGGTAGAGATAGTTGAGGAGGCAGACTTAATGCCATTTCATTTCACCTGGTTACTGCTTTAAGGTAATAGTAAAGCAAATTACCTCATGTTAATGATGCTTAATTTAACTGGAAGTTTTTCTATTTCATTAGTTGTACATTATTAATTTTAATCCAATATATTTCAAAATATCTTAAGCCTAGATTATAATTTGATGTGGAAAAGTCTAATTAAAGAGAAAGAGCAGCTGAGCTCTTCAATAACATTTTACATTTTCTCCCAGATTCCACAAATTCCATCATATCATGCTTGTCCTGCATGAGTTGGGTTTGGGGGTTCAGAATAGAGAACAGCATAGTTCTTAAGACTGAAATGAAGTTGGGCTGCTCAGACAGAAAAATACTACCCCGGTAAGATTTGAAGAGAATAAGCAAGAACACGGGGCAGGGAGGAATTAGTTTGGCCTTAGATAACAGTAAGACAGTTTGTGGAACTATTCTAGTTATAAAAAGTCAAGCTAAGTGGGTTTCCAGGATATGGAAATGAAAATAAACCAAAAAAATAAAAAGTAAATGTATCCATAGAGGGCAGACTAATTTATTTTTTCAAATTCAGCCAACTGAAAATTTGCTGTCCCAAATGATAACTAACAACTTTTTTCTTAAGGCATCCTGTGTGACAGGTCCTATTCTTAGTAGTGCTGTGCTAGTAAACTCGGCTGCCTAGCCACACAACAGCCCCGAGGGGTACTAATATTATCCCCAATTTACAGATAACTGAGGTTTAGAGAGCTCCAGTAACTTTCTCCCCAGCTCCTAGCTAATAAGTAAAAGTGCCCCTAAGTAGCCAGACTCCCTGTGTAGATGTCCCTGGACTGAGCTCAGTTCCTTGTCTTTTTAATTAAACTGACATATGCCCCTAAGTGCCTCAGAGATTACTCATAAGGATACAGTCATATAGCTGTGATGTGGCTTTAAAAGATAATGAAACCAGGTCCCTTTCCAAGGATGAACATCTAGCCACGTGGGCTGCCCTTGTGGATATATACAGTAGAACCTCTGTAAGCTGACCACCCAAGGGACCGTAACAAACTGGTCAACATAAGGAACTAGGCCTACTGTACTGATATGTACATGTGATGACATCCAGTCTATGAAAATTGGGTCAACTTAAGGAGGTGGCCAATGTAGGGAGGTCAACTATGGAGGTTCTACTGTATTATGAAAAATATAAGTCAGAAAGCTTATTTCCAGGTTACTAAATTCTTATCTATTTTATCTTTTTGACCTTACTTCAACAGCAACTCTCTATAGTATATTCTTTTGTTGTTGTTGTTGTTTTTGGCCGGGGTCGGGTTTGAACCCGCCACCTCTGGTATATGGGGCCAGCACCCTAGTCCTGGAGCCACAGGCTCTGCCCTATAGTATATTCTTAATAAGATTATTTATCCAGAGTTACCTCTTGAGGCCTTGCTGAATCTTATTCTCTGCTTTGGTATATCACTGAGAACAGAAAAGTTCAGTCTTGGTGGAATTAACATTTTAACCAATGAGGGTTGTGTTCTTGGGTTTCACCTCTTAGCTTTTAATGACAAAGAATGACAAAGAATGTTGCTGTAACATACATTGTTTTTGACATGCATACATAAAACAGTTTTGCAAGTAGCCACTTGCCAAATGCTACTATTGGTTTCATTTGCAAAACCGGCATATAGTCAGGTCTCGAACATGAGGTTGACAGAAAGATCCCAGGGGTAGACATTGTCCTCACCGTGCTGAGGAAGACGCCCTCGCCTTACACTGGTCGTCACTGACAAGCTGAAAAGATGACATTGTTTGCCTTCTATCATCCTTTACTATACTTTTTCTTCTATCAGCTTTCTTTTCCCCTATTTTACCCTAGAGGTCAGAAAACTGAATTTTAAACACGAGCAAGTGACCTCTTCATAATCGGTACAGGTTACTTTATATAGAATTGACATGCCTCTGTAACGACGGCTTATGGATATTCAAGGGACTTCCGCTTTTCTCATAACATGTATCCCCCCAAATAAAAAACTTTAACAGATGAAATTAACGAGAATCTTCTGGAATCAGCTCTTCTCTGGATTTGTTAGCCTTGGAAGCACTTTTGCCATTTTTCTCCAGAAGCAGAACACAATCTTTCTGGGGCCAGATGGCATGGATTAAAATCCCACTGGCTCCACCACTTAAGAAGAAATTATATCTCTATGCCTTGGTTTCCTCATCTGCAAAATAGCAAAAAGTAACAGGCTCTACCTCATAGGGATATTGTGAGGATTAAATGAATGAGTGTCAGTAAAGCACTTAAAAGTGCCTGGCACATAGTAATAATGCCCCATAAACAATGCTGTTGGATGGAGGTTGTGACCCTTTACAGTTCCGTAGCATTCCTGAATAAACCCTTCTCCATCACATCCAGCATGTCACCCCTAATCTTTCTTTGCCTCTAGGCTAGTGCCTGTGTTTTATTAGCTGGCTTCCTCCCTCCCTGGCTTTTAGAGCTTATAGTTAAAGTTGAGTTAGGATGCAAAAGCATCTTTCACCAGGACATGCCACCAATGTGAAAGTAGCCTGGCTCCAAGCAGAAATGTGAGACCTTAGACCGTAAAAATGAGTATCTAGTATCAAGGGCATGTTGTTCAAACTCTTTGAAAACTAGTTTAATGCAGATTGGTTGATACTAGGAGTTTAAATGGATATAGGAAATTCCTGTGAATATAGAAAGATGGTGTCCCCCCAAAAATAAACAGACTGTAGTGAAGAGGTTCCCATAATGAAGTTTGTATTCCTTGGACTTGGAAGTGATATTACCCTTCCCTGAGAGCCATAGTTGATAGTATAAAACATTTTTAACCTGCTATGCCAGAGGTGCAGAGAGATATCGTCAAGTGTTATCCTTAGGTTAAGATCCAGACCCTACCACTTAACAACCCTTGAACAAGGCATTCAGCTTATTTGGATGTCAGATCCTTCCTCTGTAAATGAGAATAATATCTCCAAGGGGTGAATAAAGGACTAAACAAGACAAAATACGTGAAAGCATTTGTGAAAGTAAGAGAAGGAAGCAGGACTGAATGCAGAGACACCAATTATGTGTTATCTGCCCGTTTCCCTGTGAACCTAATGCAATCCTGTGCGGTACCGTTGGCTAATTTTTCTGCTTAGGGACAATTTCAAGTGAAAAGGAGTCCATACTTTTAAATTTTCCAGAAAATCCTGTTGGTTTTTTTTTATACAGCAGTCATCTTAGAGATCTCTCAGAAGAGCTACGAAAACATCCACATTTCAATTTTAATTTCTCTTAGCAGGGATTTTTTTTGCCTTTCCTAAATATAGAGAAAATTTCATTTATTTTTAAAATTATTTCAAACTTCCAGGATTTCTTGACACACAACTATTAGGGTAGCATTTAAAAAGCCTTTTTGCTCATCTTTTTCCCCCAACATAGTCATGGGATGCTTCAACTCACTCTTTTCCTTTTTATCCAAGGCCCTTTATTTTATGGAAATCACACCTGCCTAGGGAATTCACAGAGTATTTGAATAAAAATGTATTCATTCATTACCACATGTTCTTCTCTGAATTGGGTATTTTCACCTTACTCCGCATTGAGCTAATCAAGTCCTAATGATGCTGCATTAAATTGGATCTCAGAAGGTATAATTTTCCAATTGAATCTAAGCAATGCATGACCTTTATGGTAACTTCCATAAATACAGCTTTTCTTCAATTACTCCAGCAAGCAGGGGATGAACAGAAAGAATAACTATTTTACTCGGACAATGGCTTCTGTGTTATCAGGCTCCTCATTTCTCCTTGCCTTCTCTAGCCTGCTTCCATGAATACAGTGTCTTTTTAACATCCCTCTCAGGGCAGTACAGGAGACCCCATCCATCTCCAGATGTCGGTGGCTGCCCGGCAGCCGAGCATCTCATTATGGCAAAGCGAAGCATTCTGGGAAAGTGGATGGGGAAGGCAGACAGCTGGAGGAGATGGGGGAGGGAAGACGAGGACAGGAGCTGTGCAAAATATATGCTCACTTCTAGGTGATGCTAACATGTTACGGAAGTAAGACAATCCTGTTCTAGAAGAGCAGGTAGGATGTCCACATCTTACAGCAGAGGTAGCTACCTTGGCCACCGCATGCAAACCCTCACACCAGAACCCCCAACTGAAGCTACCACAGGAGCCATGCTGGTGAGAGGAAAGCAATGAGCCCAAGCTTTAAAAAAGTCTATCGTTGCAAAAAGGAAAAGAATTTTGAGACACACACACGTTTGCACACAGGCATCCTTGCCCAAACACCCATGCACACAAATCACTCCTTTACCCCACTGAAAAATATTTTCTTCCAACTAAGCTGAATGCTTACATTTTACTTTGTTGTACTACCTTAGCCAAGATAGGTGAAACAAATACCTTTAACATTTGCAGGGGAAGGTCCCAGACCATTTTAAGAATCATTGAAAATGATGACTGTCAAAGGCCTAAAACCCACCCAGACACACCCTACCACCCCTGAAATTAAGAGTTCCTAGATTAGACCTTTATTTGAGGTAACAGGTATTTTCTTTTTTTTTTTTATTAAGTCATTTGTACATAGATCATGAATACATTTATGCCATTATGGGATTCAATGTGTTGATTATTTGTACAAATTGGAGTGCTTACATCCTACTAATCAACATAGCCTTTACCTCCTTTACCAAATTACA
>CAUYRH010137527.1:0-69833 GCA_963574655.1 Perodicticus potto | reverse complement strand
GGAAGAGAGAGGGGGAGAGGAAGGGGGGGAGAAGGAGAGGGAGGGAGAGAAGGGTGGGGGAGAGAGGGGGAGAGGAAGGGGGGGAGAAAGAGAGGGAGGGAGAGAAGGGTGGGGGAGAGAGGGGGAGAGGAAGGGGGGAGAAGGAGAGGGAGGGAGAGAAGGGTGGAAGAGAGAGGGGGAGAGGAAGGGGGGAGAAGGAGAGGGAGGGAGAGAAGGGTGGGGGAGAGAGGGGGAGAGGAAGGGGGGGAGAAGGAGAGGGAGGGAGAGAAGGGTGGGGGAGAGAGGGGGAGAGGAAGGGGGGGAGAGATGCTTCACATTCACAGTTCACATTTTGCCTCAGGCTGGCCCCACAAATCTGGCTCAGAAATCACCCAGGCAGGAAATGACCCAGACTTGCTGCCCTCTCTTAATAAACTCTAGATTCCTACTGAATCTGGTGGTCCCTCTAGTTGGCAGAATTGCTCCAAGTCAAAGAACGAGGAGAGGAGGTTTGCCAAGGAGGACGAGAGGGAACGAAAAGCTTGTGGGAGGAGGGGGCTGTGCAACACGGAGAATTCTCCAGCAGCCCAATTGCCTTACGTGTATTTATTCTGTTTTCCTGGAACATGCCGGCATAGAACCAGGCTCTGACCACTTCTGCCCATGCTTCTCAACTCAAGGAAAACAGGAGACAGTAGACAGGGCAAAGAAAGCAACGTGTAACCCCAGGAAAAAAAAAATGAAAGAATGAAAAACTACCTGCAAGAAAAAAATACAGTTGGTTTTTCCAAACTCCCAGTTTGCCTACTGTCTTGCATTTAGCTGTCTTTGCTAAGAAATACCACAGAAGACCAGACTTTTCCCCTCCCAGGCTCTCAAAATACCACTGCATTTATTAAAGTCTTAACAAAACAACTTTCTGGCTCCTTAGTAGGTCCTGCGGAAAAATCCTCTGCCCTGCTAGGTCTGTGTGAGCTCCTCCCGGCGTTTCCCTCTGCAATGCAGCTCTGCCTTACGTTTGCTTGTGTCAAGCAATTAATTCTCAATGAGCACAAGCTCATATTGTAAGCACATATGTTTGCTTTTGAAATAAAGTTGTTAATGGCTAAATGTATTCATTGTTCCTAGTTTCACAAGCCGGCGATGGCAGGCACCATAATGTTTTCCAAGTACTGGTGACTGTTTTTCTTTGCACGGGGCACTGGCCTGTCTCTCACATTCACAGCTGCTGTACCCGCATTGCATTGAGGAAAAGAAAAAAGGAGCAGAGAAGGAAAAGAAACTATGAGTTGTGACTGTGGTGGGAACAGCGCTCGCTCGCAGTCCCTGCTCCGCCACTGGAACGAGTCCAGCTCTCCGGTCCGGGTCCCTCCTCAAACGCACCAGAGTCCACACAGGGGCAGGTGGGCTGGGTTAACACAGACGAAGCTACTGTGACTTTAAACCACAAAAAACAGCCTCCCACAGGCAGGGGAGGAAAATTAAATGCCTTTGCTGTCAGTAGTGAGAAAGGAACGGAGAATAGCAGTGGGGTCATGGAGCCAGGACTCCCCCCAACTGGTGCGTGACCTTGTGCGAGGTACTCGGAGTCTGAAAAGGAGAACTCCCGTCCCTCGGTGGGTCACTGGCCTTGAAGTAGGAAAGATTCTGTTAAGTCGCCTTTGGAAAAAGTTGTGTCCTGAACAGAAACTACTTATTCTAAATACAGTAGAGCCTCCATAGCTGACCACCTCGGTACACTGACTCCCTCCTTAAATCGACCTAATTTTCATTGACCAGACATGCACCACGTGGATCAGTACAGGAGGCCTCGTTCCTCGCTCATGATGACCACGTGTGGTCGTTGACCACCTTGTTACAGTCCCTTGGTGGGGGGGGGGATCAACTTACAGAGCTTCTACTGTGTGCTTATGTCTCAAAAGATAGGAATTGCATTGTGACATAAGTAACATTAACCATATCTATATAATACACACACACACCCTGGGGCAGATACTCAAAACATAGTCCCCATGGGCAGTGGAACTAGGGAAAGAGAAGATTTTTACTTTTTGTTTTATACCCTTCAGTAGTGTTCAATTTTTTCTTTTTTTTAACTCTGTGCTGGTAATACTTTTGTAATAGAAGGAAAGCAGTAATCAGCATGGGATTTGTCTTCTGATCTCCATATACTTAAATGATGGTATCAGAATATTCCAGGCAGCTTCCACCAGGCCGTTTTACGAAGCACGGCCATGCCTATGTGTGCAGCGTGGAATTTTTGCTAATTGCTCTTCCACATCATCTCCACTAGACAGTGGAGTGTAGACAGAATGACCACACTTACCACTTTGCACCTCGCATCCAGGCTCATTCACGCTCAAAAATGTCGTGGACAATAAATAATACTTCTTTCCTAGTGAACTATGGAGCTGTCCATTCAGCATTTAATTCACCCTTTGAAGAAGTGGGCACCTGCTAATCACTGTGGCAGGCACTTTATCTGCATGATTTAATCGAATCTCTCAGTGACTTTTGAGGTGGGTAAAATTGAGGTTTGGTAACTTACCCATGATGTTGCTTTAAACGTTGACTATCTTTTACCTACCTATTTTGGAAATTCTAACAAACCTGCCATTAATTATGTCCCTTCAAAACATTCAGACACACACGAAGTCCTAATGTCCATGTAGTTCTAATAATATCCTATTATAGCTAAGACAGCCTTAACACAGATTGCATTATCTGATGCCGCTCTCCTTCTCAGCTCCAAAGCCATCTTCTCCTAGAAGTGTTTCCTGTCCTCTTAGCCTATGTCGAGTTCCCTTGTTATTTTCATACCCCTTGTCAAAGCATGTATCCATTTTTAAAGATTGATTTGATTACGGTCTGCATTCCTAGCGTTCTGAGTTCCTTGCAGGCAGGGAGCATTCCTGGTTGTCTTTCATTACTTCTCAAGTACCAAGCGTGTCGAATGAACAGCAACGACACATTAACGGATGCTCAGTGAGTGTTTGATGGAAGAATTATTGGGAAGATCTTCCTTGAAAGCCAAAGGAGGGGTTCTCATACCTCACATGCTAGGGGATCCCACAAAATGAAAGGAGAGGAGCGTTCTGAAGCAGGTCTGAAGTCCCGTTTCCAGGTGTCACTCCGAAAGAAATCCCTGCTCTGTCCCCTGTTGTATCAGGAAAGCAGTCCTGCTTTCTGCCCACTTTGACCTGCACCGAGCTCATTTTACATTTCCTAGTCCCACTGCCAAGGCTCAGTCTTGATGACATTGCCTTTATCATAATTATTTTAATATTTCTATCCCTGTGTGGTTCAGGAATAGCAATCTGAAAGAAAACACACTCGGAGCTCCTCTGAGCGAGCAATTATCCCTTTTGACTGGTGCGACGGGGTGGATGACTAGTCGTGATTATGGGCTTGCTGAATACTTCCCATCCCTCATCCCCCGCTAACCCCTTTGAGTGCCAGTGGCATTATTTTCAAGTGGTATTATACAGCTGTATAAATCATCTCACATTTAAATAAAGGGAAAGACATAAACGAAACTCCCTCATTGGTTACAATTTCTTATCCTTTAAAGCGTCTGACTACTTAAAGAAAGGTTTCACATTAATGCAGTAAACTTAAGATTTCTATTATAGACTTTACGTGGAAGAAATAGAGAGGGGTGCTACTGCAAGGCTCAAAATTTCATCCAAACTTTAGTTCCCCTAATCATATCAGTATTATTGATTTTAAAATAAAATGCAGAACTTCTTTTTAAAAGTAGTTATACCTCGTTTTTCTCATTAGCAATCCCAGCAACAAGCACAACTATGGAGCCTAATGAAAGTCTTTCCGTTGACTGTAGCTGGCAGTATAGCAGTCCTGCACAAGGGCACAAAGAAGAGGTTGCTTTTGTCCTTGTCATTAGAATTGATGAATCTGGCAGGATGCTGTAGAGATAAGAAGTGTGGATATTCAGGTAGTTAAATTAAAGGATGATACAAAGTAAACAATCCAGTGGCAAAAGAATTCCTCCTCCTTTGAATTATTCCATTACTTACCCAAACAAGGACCTCCATTATATATGACGTGATCACTAACTACCACAGCAGCTTTTCCTTGTGGGTAGGAAAAGTACAGAACTTGGTAACTAAACATGTATATTTCTAATTTTTCTGTTTTAAAAAATAATGCTGTAGAAGCCACAGAGCATCTTGTATTTGATTCACAAATGAACCAATTTTTTAAAGAAATCATTGTTATTTACAGTTTTCAACAATAGGAGGCTGCAATAAGTCTTCAGAGAAAACAAATGCAGCCTCTGGATTTAATTCCAGTATGGTGTTCTTATTTGTATATCACAACCTGAAGCTTTGACATTGCTTGTTTATTCATCAATCAGGCAAAATGTTGAGGGGAAAGGAATCACAAAGATCAGTGAGAAAACTCATTGAACTACTGAGACTTATGGGTTAATTTAAGTAGGGAGAAAACTCAATTTTAAATGTGATGATACACTGAAAAAGGAGCCTAGCTAGCACTGTGCTTTCCTTCAGCAAGGCAAAAGGGCACTGGGTCCTGTGAATTCATTTCTTTTCTCTTTTAAATTATTATTTAAACAGGTCAAAAATAATGTAAAGTGGAACAAATGTCATTAACTCTAGAAAACTAAATAGCAGATGAGGCCATTTTAGTCAGACGCCTAAGATTCTTTTAATCAAGTGTTTGTTGTCAGGACACTGTACTTGGCCTCTATAAACCACTCTCAGCCCATTGGAAGCTTTATTTCACTTCTTTATAGATTCTGTTTCTTTCACGTCCATTTTTTCCCTATTAATTTATACAAAAGGCAACCTTGCTTAGATTTTTTCTGTGTGGTTTTGTATGTTGTCCAGAGATTGGCTGAACTGCAGAGAGGCTAAGAGGCCGGCCTCAGTATCCCAGTGTATTGGAGGCTCAGCATGTGGTAGAATTCAAGAAAAGTTCCATTTCCAGTCTTTGCTAAAGGTGTGGTTTGCCGGCTGGATAGAATGAAGGTTGAGCAGGAAAGAATGGCCAGCGTGCTAGATAGAGCTGGAGGGACAAGGGATTTTTCACCTAGTAAATGCAGATAGAAGAATAAAGAAAAGTATAGTTGACTTGCGCTAATGTGTTATTGACTAATTAAGTAATAAAAGAATTCTAGGCCAATGCAATTAATATCAAATTCTCCTTTTTTCTTTTTAAATTCTTTCTAGCTTCTTCCACTCTCCCCTTATTCTTAGAGCTGAGGAAAAACAGACCCTTCCCAATTTAAGACTTTAAGCCTGCATTGCTTAAGATCCAGGCACTATGCTCAGAGTCCGTTGAGTTGCTTGTCCCCTATTCACCATGCTGGGGCCTCCTACTCTCCCCTGGAAGGAGGCCTGCTTTGTCCCTTCTTTCTGCTAAAAGTAAAAGAAGCCTCGACCTGCCACCTTGCACCCTGATCAGTGAATACTGCTCACACTTTATAGTGCGAACTTGGTGCCTGAAGTTCAAGCCTAAAAACCACCTGTGATGTCTGTATTATCCTCATTTTATGTATGAAGAGACAGGACAAGGAAATTGAGTGATGTGCCCAAGTACAACTATCAGTAATGGAAGAAACGAGGATTCAAACTTGGCCGTGTTGGCGTCAGACCTGTTAACTAGAAGCTGGAGTGCCCCCCAATTACTAGGTTGAACACAGAGGATTTCTTCAATGTATGCACCTAGCTTTGTTCCCACCTTGTTTCTTCAAACTTCAACATACACAGCTTCCTAATCTGAGCGTGGGGAGAGTGTTTCTTGGCCTTCGTTACGTTGTGAGTACTCCTGAACACCTCCATTTGGGGAAAAGTTGCGAGGGTTCTTTCCAGAGCAGTGACTTTGAATGATGGGCTAAGAGCGGTTCTGGGCAGTCCCAGTGAGGGGCAGGCAGGAGGAACTGGGCATGCGGACTGTGTGGGGAGGGAAGGCACGTTGAGGTGGAAGCACATGGTCACAGGAAGGCTGGCAGTGCTCATTCAGGCAGGGACGTGTGCCTTTTTGATAAGACATGCCAACTCTCCCTGTGGCCACTCATTTGAAGCCAGCAGGGACAGGGCAGCTGCCTTTGCTCGTCATCCTGAGAAAATGCCCTGTGGTGAGATGTATGAAACACGCCTGGAAGGCAATCCCCTCCTCACATCAAACACATCTAAAGTTCTCATTCCCTAGGAAGGGATACTCCTTAAGCCGTGTTCCCTAACATTTAATTAACTCTAAATCCTTTTGAAAGGATTCCCTGACACCTAAAAGAAACTTAAGAATAAAAACTTATACTAGTCATTTCTCCTCTAAAGACATCGCGAGCTGGAGAAAAGATGACACTGAAAGGCTGGGGGGAAATGAACTTTGTTCAGGGCATGGTCATCGTCACCCCAAAGCCAAGGTCGGGAAGGTGGCCGACCACCGTTGCCGGGAAGGCTAGAGAGCTCGGCTGGCATCTACAGTCTCCTAGTTTGGGAATGCAATTCCTAGAGCCTTAACCGAAACTATGACTATGAAGTTGCTGTGAAACATACCAGGGGATAATTAAAAGCTAGATGTAACAGTTTGTTGAATTTTGTGTTGTAAATAGAGAAGAGAGGGAGTAAAATAAATTTAGAAGAAAAAGTAGACCGTAGAACTACAAATTCAAGGAAATTAAATTCCTTGGGAAATAAAATTAGTCTATCTTGATTAGTTAATTTCTAAATGTCCGTAGGATATTCAGTAGACAATATCCTGCGGAAAGTAAGAATTATAGGCTTATAAAGAGGGTGAAAGGTCAGGGATGGAGATGTCAACCCCGTAGAGAGAATAATTGAATCGTGTGTCTCCTTGAAAAATTGTTTAGGCCTCTAGTCCCAGCCGCTCTGAGAGTTAAAATTAACCTCCTATTCCTCTCAGTGTATTTCATTATTTAGACATCATATATTAGACATACGGAAGAATGTCTTGAGTGTAAGAGTGATTAAACACTGAGGCAGACGACCAAAGGAGCTTGTGAAACCAGCGGCTCTAGAACGTTTTAAAAATAGAGGCAGCCATCTGTCTTAAAGGATTTTGGTGGTAATCTGTCTTGGAAAAGGAGACTGGACAAAATAAACTTGAGAGGGGAATTTTAAGTAAATAATTTCCTGAACAATCTCCTAATTTGCCGACCTCACGCATTACACACATTTTTATATTTTTATCATGAACTGTTCTGACTCATAACTCCATGTTGTTTCCATGACTTTGGTTTAAAAGCTACTTTAGGGCTCATTCTATCAGAAATTGTTAGACTCCTTATGAATTGTGCTTAATATTTCCCAATATCGATGTTGTTTTGAGAAAACATTACGTGGTAGGAACCCTATACTGAAGGTTTAAAACAATAAGATAACCAAGGTATCAGAAGATAAAGGCCTCAAATAGAGGCCTAAAACTAAAAATGAAAAAAGAAGAAAGGGATAGCATGTTTAGGGAGGCAAACTTTTATCTCTACCCTTTTAGGGTTTTTTTGTTTGGGACAAGACCCAAGAATTAAATTAATATAAGACACAGCAGCAGAAGAAAGGCATCCAGGTTTCTCTAACACAAGTTTTACACGGCACAGGAGCCTTCGTAGGGCAATGAAGACCCACAGACGCAGTTAGAGTTGGACATTCGTGTACTGAATTGAACAAAGAGGAGTAACTTGTGAAGAAAGCAACCAAATTATGTGGGAGGATAGAAAATAAAAGCCGTTTTAATAATGTGTGTACGGAATTCACTCAGCCTCAACGTCTGTGTTTGATGTTTGAAGGAAAGTTCCCTTCCTTCTAGCATCTTTTGCACAGAAATTTCATCTCCTGCTTTTAAGAAACGGACAAGAAGTCAGGGTCATCTTGTTGCCCCAGCTATTTTTCAAGTGCCTTTAACTCAGAATAGTCCCTATGCTCGAGTGGCATATTTTGAGACAGCATATTCTTAACTCCTGCAAAGGTTCAAAGAAAGAGGTAATTAATCAAATATAAAATTTGTCTTTACATTTAACTGGAAGAGATAATTCTGAACTATACACCCCAATCCTTTTATTCCTTCCTTGACCCTTCCTTCTTGAGAGGTTGTGGACCAAGAAACCATGTATGTAAGAAACAGGGCCAATGGGAAAGCCAGTACCGTTAGCTCATCAAGAGTCTGATAACCCATAAAAACAATACCCCTGGGAAAAAGCGGCAGTGGGAAAAACAGCTGTGGCCAAGGAGCTTGACGGAACCTTCTGCTATCTTTCTCATAATCTGAGGCTCTCAGCTAGCCCAAGTGGAGAGATCGAACTTCTGTGCGATTTACCTAACCAGTCACAGATGGTGGTCTCTCGAAGAGGTCTGGGCTGCCCTGGGAGCTTCCTGCTCAGGAAGGAGGACCAGGACAGCGAAGGAGCGTGGCTCACGGGCACTGTCCTTTCACACACAGGGACCCTTCCCAGTAGATAAATGAGATCCAAAGAAAGTCCTGGTCTCTGATCAATCAGATTTATGCTCCTTTTGGCAGGGTGAGGGGCCAGTAAAGAAGGTGGACAGAACAGAGGAATTTCCTTCCCACAGATGGAAACATACAAGTCTACAGCACAGATTCTTAAGCAAGGAGTCCAGAGAAGAATTTCAGATATTCAGACTGGATTTCCTAGAAAGCATTTCTTTGATTCCTTTCTTATAGCTAAAGACTAGTTAGGTGTGGGCAGGGAGGATTACAAAACTACAAGTACAATAAAAATCAACTGTGTTCAATTTTATTATGAAGAAATGGTTTTACAAGAAGAGGGATGCCGGGCCAGGGCAGTGGCTCATGCCTGTAATCCCAGGACTATGGGAGGCCCAGGTGGGAGAATCCCTTGAGCTCAGGAGTTCAAGACCAGCCTGAGCAAGAGCAAGATCCTGTCTCTATTAAAAATAGAAAAACTAGCTGGTCATGGTGGCACATGCCTGTAGTCCCAGCTATGCGGGAGGCTGAGGCAGGAGAATTACTCAAGCCCAAGAGTTTGAGGTTTCTCTGAGCTCCGATGCATGGCACTCAAATCAGGGAGACTCTTTCTCAAAATAATAATAATAATAATAATAATAAAATAAAAAATATATGTGTGTGTGTGTATATATATACATACAGAGGACGGGGATACATTATCATCACCATACCTGATATCTAAAATAATTTTTTTGCAGAAATAATCTGCCACAATTATTCATACTTTTGATATTATTCTTTATTTATATCAAGCCTGTATTTCATAGGGCAATGTCAAGGAGAAATAAATGTGATGACTTTCAGGCAACCTTGGATTAATCTGTACAGACAAGCATGTTGATATATCAGAGCCCCCATGGGGTCTTGTGTGACCAAGTTCTTTCCAATAAAGACACAAAACCAAAAACCGAAACGACAATGCTTAAAATTAAAAAGACTCACCATACCAAGTGTTGGCAAGAATGTGGATTAACTGAAACTCTCGTATGTGGCTGATGGGAATGTAAAATGGTATGTGCAGTTTGGAAAACAGTTTGGAAGTTTATTAAAAACTGAAAAATATGCCTACTCTATGACCCAACTATTCTACTCTTGGGAATTGACTCCAGAAAAGACGAAAGCAGGTGTCCATACAAAGACTTACACATGAAAGATCATAGCACTTTTATTTGCAATAGTCAAAAATTGAAAACAATGCAAATGTGCATAAATAAACAAACATACTATTCAGCAATACAAAAAAATGACTTATTGATATATATACACTGACTTGAAGGAATCTGAAAATAACTATGCTGAGTGGGAAAACCTGGAAAAAAATACTCCATACTGTGTGATTTCATTTATATTGATTGAGACCTGGGAAATGCAAGCTAATCTAGTGATAGAAAGTAGGGGAGTGGTCTAGGAAGGAGGGGTCTGAGAAGGATTGGAGGACAGAATTACAAGGATCATCAGGAAACTTTGGGGTTGGTAGATGCATTCACTCTTTGTGATGATGGCTGCATGGGTGTATACCTGTGTTAACACTCAGCAGATTATGGATTTTTAAAATGGGCCATTTCTTATATGTCAGTTATACCTCAGGAAAGCTGTATAAACACACACACACACACACACACATACACACATAGCTGGCAGACTTAGGAAGACCCTGGTCACTGCTCTTCCTCAAATACAACAAACCATAGAACTCTTATCTTTTTTCTTAAGATACCCAAGTTTGAAGAGGCTGGAATTCACCCTGAATTTAACTTGCCAGATCTCAAAAGCATAATGTTGAAATGCCGCAGGGAGCATTCCAGAGGACTAGTCTCTGTTCAGCCCGTCGCTGAACAGCAGGCAGAGGTTCTGCTTGTTTTCAGAGAGCAGGAAAGGATCTAGTTGTAATAACGAGGTAACTGAGGAGTGTGTTCCTGACTTGGGTATTTGGCTGGCATTTTCAGGTGAAACTTTCGATCCAAGCCTCTGACTTTACTATTTTGGAGGCTGCTGAACACGCACTTTCTTTTCTCCCAGCTGCCTCTCTGAAAGGAGAGATTGGAAGTGGAGACGCAAACCTTTCGACATGGAGGAAGCATTTCTGGAGGTGGTATCAGGAGCAACCTAGCCTTTCAATTTCTCAGCAGGTAGAAATCTGTAGAATTTTTCTGAAGGTTCTTTCTGCTCAGAAAGCTTTTTTTGTTTTTGTAGAGACAGAGTCCCACTTTATCGCCCTCAGTAGAGTGCTGTGGCATCACACACCTCACAGCAACCTCCAACTCCTGGGCTTAGGTGATCCTCCTGCCTCAGCCTCCCGAGTAGCTGGGACTACAGGCACCCACCACAATGCCTGGCCTCTGCTCAGAAAGCTTTAGAATCGAAATGCAGAATTGTAATCCTTTTGCTGTTAACACAGATGGCCTCAATGATTCAAGCCTTACCGCAATGTCTTCTTTGACCAGAATACAAGGGAAATTATGGGATAGGGATTCTTGTGCTCTTGGCAGACCTGCCCCTCATCTGACAAACCAAGCCACGGGAGTTGGGTTTCTGTTTCCTTCTGCCTTCCTTTGAGGGTACAGATTTTCTTCAGTTTTTCAATCAAAGCCAAAATCCTCAATCAGTTGGCTTTCAAAAATTATTTACATATTTCCAGTTATGCCACAATCACTTCTTATACAAACCCCACAATGAGCCTCTTCATTAAAAGTTGTTTTGAGCAGAATTAAAGCTTATTTTGTTTTAGTTGCACAGTTTGGAGCCATTTTCATTTTATGATTAGCAAGTGATCATTATGAAAATCAAGAGTGAACGTGACCTGCTGCTTCCAAGGTTTTCATAATCCAGCTCTGAAGTGGAAATGAACGAGGAGTGAAAGAAAATTAAGCTGTCGAAAATATTTGCATATGCATTTTATGTGTATTTTTTGAGAGGTCTACGGGTTTCATCAGCTATTCAAAGAGACACTTGATCCAAAATAGTTTAAGGGCCACCGGTGTAAAAGCGAGAGGAAAAATCTCGCCCAAACAAAGTCTTGTTAGGAAAAATTGATTGGAGATACGCCACAGTTGAGGTGAGAACCAGATCGTAAAATGAAAACACATCCCGGCTAAAAGAATGTTTTAAGGAACAAGGACTTGACATATTTTAAAAACCATGGAAGACAGAGGGAAAAAAAAAAAAAAGAACTTTGTTGTTACTATATTTTTAAATATTATTTGATTTTGAATTACAAAGATGGGAAGGGAGACCATAAACTTTTCTGAATCCAATTCTGCCAACAGATCACAGGAAAATTGGGAGAGGGACCCTGCCTGGGGATACAGATTTAGACAGTGTTTCAATCAGAGCCTCGGAAAATATTGTTAACAGTAACCTATTTCTTTTCAATTTTTGTATTGGTGTTAGATTAAAATCTTAAATGCTAAACAGGAGTTAATTGTGATCTAACCGTCTGCTAGTAATCCTGACACAAAGGTCACTGAAATAAATATAAAGCTTATGGATAAACCCTGCAGGAAGTATTTTTTAAAAAATAATAGATAGTGGTAGCTGCTCCAATGCCTGTGTGTATCAGTGAATACAGAAGTGAAAAATCAACCTAATACAGTAACCGCTTCCAGCTAGAAGTAGGATCATTCGATTAATTCCTTCTAGACTGGGAAACCATGTACCAATTTAAAAATAGGAATACATATTATGCTTTTTACAAACTATGACTAAGCATGATGAATAAGATAAAGTGTGAATTTTCTACATGATCCACTAATTTAAGTTATTCATAGTTACTCAGCTGACATTTTCGAATTAGTTTTTATTTTTCCAAAAAAAAAAAAAACCCTGCAATTCATTTTTGAGTTAAAAAGCCAACACTTTTTTTTCAAGTTATGCTTGATTTGTTAAAAATAAATTGACGTCACCGAATCACCGGTCGGTTCTCAAGCTTAACCTTCATCAGCATTTCTTCCAGAAATACAGTGGCCCTCCCATAACTGACCACCTCCTTAAGTTGACCTAATTTTCATAGACCAGACACAGACCACATACATGAATCAGGTCGGAAGGCCCAGTTCAATATGGTGACCACTTCTGTACTCTGACCCCTTTTGTGACAGTCCTTTGGTGGTCAACTTACAGAGGTTCCATGTGGTTTCTTTTCTAGATGTTCTGCACAAGTCACCCTCTGAGTTTCCTTTCTCCCTCTCTGGACACTCCCTCCCAGCCTCCGTCTCCAGATGGTCTCATCTCCCAGGTCTCAGTGTCGGGGAATCCCTGAACTCTCAACCTGGCCACTCGCATCCAGGTCCATGACTGTAAATGCCATCAGCGTGTCAGAGAGTCCCAAATCCTTTTCTTTAGTGCTAATCTATCTCCTAAACTAGGTTCACCTATACAACTACACTTTAGATATTTCTAGATAACCACTAGGCATCTAAATCATAACAGGCCAGACAGAATTAGTGACAGTCCTTTGGTGGTCAACTTACAGAGGTTCCATGTGGTTTCTTTTCTAGATGTTCTGCACAAGTCACACTCTGAGTTTCCTTTCACATACATCCCTCACCCCACCCCAACACATACATCCCTCACTTGAAAATACACCTCTCCCAAAGGTTTTCTCCATCACAGAGACTGCTCTTACCACCCTCCCACCTGCTTAGACCAAAAACACTACGTGCCCAAACCTGATTCCTCTCTTCCTTTATGGTAGAATTTCACACACAGGCCCGGATCTCTGTGTTCAGAATGCATCTCCCCCTGAAGCCCAAGCCTCTCTGGAGCAGTCCCCAGCTGTCTCACAGGCATTCTCTGCCCATCTGCAGACTCATTCCATCCACCACTTTCCCCTGCGTGATTTTGTACTGAAAGTAGAATTTAATTCAACTCTTCCCCATTAGTGAAAGCTGTGATATTTGAAGTGAGGCCAGAGGACCAGCGATATGGGTTTCACCTAGAAGCCTGTTAGTAACGCAGAAGAATCTCAGGTATAATGAACCAAAAATTGTGTTTTAATGAGACCTCCAAGCGACTCACAGGTGCGTGAAAGTTTGAAAAGTGCTGCCTTAAAAGGTCCTCCAAGAGCTGAGTCTGACTTGCTGTCCAGACTTGTGTGCTGCGCTCTCCTCCCCTCTGACCACACTCAGCCACGGCCGCCGCCTCTCTCTCTGCGGAACACACGAGGCGAGTGCTGCCTTGCAGGATCTTTCCTCGTTCGTTCCTTCTTCTACCTGGAACTTTACTCTCCCAAATCTTGGCATGACCGAGTCCAAGAATCATTAAGGTCCCAGTTCAGACAACACTTCTCAGAGAGCTACTCATGCCGGGGTGACTCTGCACAAATCCCTTGGTCACATCACGTAGCTTTTCCTTGCTCTTAAGGTCGGACAATTAAGTTCACGAACTCATCCTAGAAAAAGTTGAGTTTAGTTGCTGAATGTCACTATGGTCGCCTTCGAAGTGCTCCCCCGGGGAAGCTGTGCACCAACACCAGTGCCTAGTCCACCCCCAAAAAAACTTTTTCTAGGATGAGTTTGTCAACTTAACCGTCAGGCCTCATATGACGATGGTTCTGATGACCATTCCAGCAAAAGAGTTCCAAAATTGCTTTGATCTACTACTAAAGAATAGTAAGTTTTTAAGTAAACAATAGGTATTCATTTCCTTGGGGAAAAATTAGATCTAGTCACACGATTTGGTGATTGCAGTCACTTAACTATAAATCAAATTTATTCACTTTAAGCCTTTCTTCAGCTGTGTTTGCAACAGGGCATGAACATGGTGTAGGTATAATCTCCAAAACCCTGACAACCCAGCATGTCCACCTTTAGGACTAAAAGAAGACACCAGGACTTCTTTTCATATTATGCTCCTCTTTATCTTTTATCGGCTAACATCTACATATTATCTTTTATGAAATTTCTGCCTGTTGAGGAAATATTTCTCGTTTTCATTTTTTTAAGTATTAGCATATCTACAGCTGTATTTTAATCCCATTTAAATATTCCTTAACAGTTGTTGATAAAATATTTTAGTATGTCACATATTGCCTAATTGATATACCACTGAGTCTCCCCGGAGGAGTGGTATAAAATAGCTTGCCATTGGTTCCCTCGATAAATCAGCATTCCTGTTGTTTTGAAACACACTGGGAAGAGCTCAAGCTGCAATTTTGATTAACATAGGGAAGCCCAGAACGTTTCTCAGTTTTGAATGTTTCCATTAATCAATAATTCAGCTCTAGAGTTGGCAGAGAAGGTTACGGGAAAAATCCTCCAGCTTGCCCAATGCCAGGTAGAAAGCTATTCTGGAAGGCTAGGTTTGGGCCACTCCACTGTTAGTCTGATTCACCTTGACAATGATATTATTAAACTTCAGCACTCAGGCTGGAGGAATAACTTTGGTATCACTGTCTGGGTTGTTCCCCAGCTACAGGGGGTGCCACTAAAATTCTCCATTAACCTGCTAGCAGAGAGTCTTCGTTAAATAGAAGAAATGCTAACATTGCTCCTTTTTAGAAATGTGTTTTATTAAGAATTTTTTTTTAAAAATTAATTTTTATAATTTTGTGGAACACAATGAAAAGATATTTTGACAAATGTGGACATCAAAAACTGAGGCAAATGATTTTAGATGTTGCCTAGGTTATAATTATTCCATCTTTAAAAGACCAATATTTAACATATCTTGATTTTATCATTAAATAAGTGTAAAGAAGAAAAAATTAAGAACATATAAGTGGAAGAGATTACATCTCATAATAATGCAGCTATGAAATTCTGACCAGAATGAAAACATGAGTATGAAGAGAGTAATCATTGGCTTATTAAATCAAGGAACAATTTGCCATTTTTCAAGTATCATGAAAATAAGAGATTACAGGACTCTGAAAACCATGCAGGTTTTTCAGATGTATGTCTAGTAATCTCATTATACCTGTGGTGCAAATTCAGATGAAAACAAATTTTTCTGTCTTCTTTCCCATGCATTGCCCTTTTTTAAAAAAAGCACTTAATGTTAACCAGTGAACAATTTAACTGCCTGAAGCCTTTCATTCAGCTCAGTATTTCTCAACAACTATGGTTGAACCTGATGAATAAGGCGACAGGTTGTGTAAGTATTCAGGCAGGGGCAAAAGTATCTAGTTATCCCCCCAAACTAACAAGCACACAGGTAGAATATTTCTACCAGTTAAGAGAGAATAAAAGAGTCACGTTGAGCGGAGATACCTCATTCAAGGACCTCATTATCTCAAGGTACCCCAGTTGGATAAGTGTACCATTATTCCCTTCATTATGTGCAAACACCAGAGATACAGCACAAAGAGAGACGGTTCCAGTGAGTCACACTGTAATTATAAATGCCACATTAAAAAATGGAACAAAAGCAGCAGCGGGAAACTATAACGTCAATGGTTAAAGAGGGCAAACAGAGAAATTTCCTTAAAGGCCGCAACAAATTGGATCCAGTTCTTTGTCACAGGCAAATTATGCCATAATAAGAGAGGTGCCGAACGCACCTTATCAATGGTAAATAACTTGCATACATTCTCCTACCATTGAAATATCCCTATTACCTACAGAGCTGGAGGTTTATGCGTGTGTATACATAACCAGGAACATTGGCTGCTGCATGCGCAATGTGGTCCAGCACTGAGCAATTAGGGTCGCTCCCTATGCAAGGCTCTTTGTCAGGTGTGATAATACTACCAGCAATAAAAACAAGATCAGATTTAGGAGTGAGGAATATGGCATGAGAAAAGGCGATCGCTCTTTTTATTTAATTTTAGTTCTTTGATCATTTTGTGCACAAAATTTGATAATGCTTCATTGCTTCATTATACATCCTTATCATTTATTTATCTATGGCCTTCTTTTATGGCTAATTCATTTTTTTTTACTTATTTATTACAATATATATTATTTTATATAATATAAAATTCTCATGAATACACCTCACAAACCCAGACGTGGGCCCTTCACATTAACTAACATAGCCCAGGAGCTCCTGCCCCGTCCTGAATCCTCTGTCCCCCTGACCAGAGGATCACCTCTCCTGAGTCTTGGGTGTATTGTTCCCTTTCTTCTGTCCCAGATCTGTATCGTCAGGAATCCTATATAGGTGCTTTCGGTTTGGGTTGTTTTAAGTTTATTATGCAATTATGCTGTGTGGAATTGTCTCTGATTTACTGTTGTCACCAAATACTGTGTTGTCCAGATTAAGCTGCGTTGTTCCCTGTTGCTGAGGTCCGATCATCTTGTCTGCCGTGTAATATGCCGTCATGTGGATTCTTCCTCCCTTCTATGCAGCTATTTGGGTTGTGTCCAAGTTTCTGCTCTTGTACATTATGCTGATTTGAACATTCTGATTTACACAGACCTGCCTCTGAAAGGCAAGGGCTTTGGAGCCAGAATACAATGAATTATGGTTAATTCATTTTTTTTACTTATTTATTACAAAAATATATTATACATATATTTTATATAATATAAAATTCTCATGAATACACCTCACAAACCATGTGCATGTGGAAGCTCACATGCTGTTATCTCAAAATACTAAATGTTCTAAATCCAGCTACACCCACTGCCTGAGCAACCACGGAACCCACAAGGTCCCCAGAAATGGGCCTCTAAGCCACAGGCTAAGAGAGCTGTTATCACCCCCAGGCCACCAGGCCTCCATGATTTGAGGGGGCAGAATAAGTGGAAGGTAGACCCGGTCCCAGCACTCTTGGGAGGGACTGGACCTCCGGGACCCCACGCTGGGAGTAAGTCGAGCTTCCCTGGCAGGCGAGGTAGGCACGCCTTTTCCTTAGCTTGCTTTTCTGGCAGGATATTCAGGTCTCCTTAAGCACCTCTCAAAACTGTAGCATGTGGGGAGGCAGTGTGCCGTTTTCCAGGGAACCTGAGCCGCCAGTTGGGGACGTGTGGTGGCAGCCATTCCTTCCCTCCAGGGGCTGCAGCTGCCATCCTGCCACCGAGACATTCTCTCTTCTCAAACATGCATCCATCGTCCTGGGCTAGGGGCCCCACTGGACTGCTGGCTTCCTTTCCTATAATTCTCATTAGCACAGTCATCAAATTTTCAAGAAAATCTCTTATACTATTAAAAAAAACAGGTTTTGTGTTTGCAAGTTTGTGCTTTGCAGGTTGGGGTCCCAGTGGTCTTGGTCTAACAGCAATACTACTTCCTGGTGCACATGTCCAAGAACTTCTCCTGGGTGGGAGACCAGCATTCATTTTCTATGGACACTGTGAGAAATTACCACAAAGTGGGTGAGTCTAAACAAAACAGAATTAACGCTATCGCAGTTCTGAAGACCAGAGGTCTGAAATCCAGGTATTGGCAGGGCCACGTTCCATTCCATACCTCTCTCAACCTCTGGCAGTGACCAAATGTCTTTGCAGTATCAGTAACAAAACATCAAAGATTGGGTGGTCTAAACAACAGAAATTTATTTTCTCACAATTCTGGAGATAAGAAGTCCAAGATCAAGGAACAGGACTGGGCACAGTGGCTCACTCCTGTAATCCCAGCACTCTGGGAGGCCCAGCTGGGTGGATCGCCTGAGCTCAGGAGTTCAAGACCAGCCTGAGCAGGGCGAGACCCATCTCTACTAAAAATAGAAAAACTAGCCAGACGTGGTGGCAGGTGCCTGTATCCCAGCAACTCACAAAGACGACTTGAGCCCAGGAGTTTGAGGTTGCCGTGAGCTATGACATCAGAGCACTCTACCCCTCAGGGTGTCTTTGCGACACTCTGTCTCAAAAAAAAAAAAAAAAAAATCAAGTAACTGCCTGGGTTGGGCTCTGTGAGCCTCTCTCCTTGGCTTGCAGCCGGCTGCTGTCTTCCTGTTCCCTCACGGGGTCGTCTCCCTGAGTGTTCACTTCCCTGGTATCTTGATGTCCTAATCGCCTCTCCCTGTAAGGATATCGGTCAGATTGGATTAGGGCTATCCCTTACTGACCTCATTTTAACTTAATTACCTCTTCTAAAACCTTATTTGCAGAGACAGTCACATTCTGAGGTCCTGGGAGTTAGGGCTTCAACAGAGGAATTTCAGGAAGGGAACTGAACACTCGGCATTTCTTGCCTTGCAGACACGTCATTCTGATTTCCGCCTCCATCTTCCTTGTCTAAGTACCTTCTGTTCTCTTATGAAGACACTTGTCCTTGGATTTAGGGTGTACCCTACTCCAAAACGATTTCATCTTAATGTCTTTAACTTAATTTACTTATTTCCAAAGACATTTTTTCCAAATTACCTGATGTTTTTAGGTTCCTGGTGAATATGGGGGGGGGTCACAATTCAACCCTCTACAATAGCCTTTTTATAAAGTGAAAAGCCACTAAATAATATGTTTGAAGTGGAATTGCTGAGTAGGAAGATATATAAATACTCAACTTTACAAGGTAAAGTGTTTTCCAGCGTGCATGTACCAATTTATACCCCCACAGCATCATAAAAGAGATTCCATTGATCCGTATCCTGTGACTCACCAAGTATTGTCCTCACTGAGTATTTCTGCAATCAAATGGAGGTTAAATGGCATATTATTGTTGCCTTGATTTGCATTTCCCTGGCTCCTTCTGAGGTGATTGCTTTTAAAGAGTTTTTCTTTCATTGTAGTTAGTAATAGGTAATGCAAATCATCATTTTTAGGAGCTTTTTGTCAAGATTTTTTTGAGTCATTAGTGACAAGTTATATTTTAAGTTTTAAGTTGAAATGGAAATTCTACATCATCAGACATTGAAATGTTCTTAATATCTGTCTTAAATCATCTTGGGTGATGCTAGCCAAGTCATCCACTCTTGAGAACTGTTTGCCTCAAAAGTTAAAAGGGGGGGCAAGGTAGACGAGGTGGCAGAATGATCCTAGTTATTCCTCATATATGTCTAAAATTCAAAGTTTCAGTCCTAAGGAATAATTTTCGCCATCTCTAGCCACTGTTTGACACATGCGCCATAATAAGGGCTTGCTATCAGCTCAACAACTGAAGAAAAATATCTTCTGACCACATGTCATTGTTCATTTTGGTTCAGTTACCACATATCTGCTTTTGATCACCATCAGCATCTCCTGCATACTAAAGTTAGAAATTAAAAAGAAGAAGAAGAATCACAAATGCACAATAGGACCAATCAGTGGTTGCTCATTCATCATGCAGACTTCAACTGTGTTGCCGAAAGGAGGTTCAGACACTGCAAATATGCGTGGTGCCACCTGCTGAAACGGCTATTTCCTGCCTCTCTCCAAACGTTTATTAGGGATCTAACCAGGCTATTGGGATGACTCAACACGAAACTCCCAGGAAATGAAGAGGCTCTTAATGACAAAATACCATAGTTGTTGAAATTATAGCAATATTCATTTACTGACTCTATATGAAGCTGTTGGACTTCTTGATTTTCAGTTGAGACAATCAGCTGATCTTGCACATAGCGTGGTGTGAAACTTGAGAGCAGAAAATGCCAGTTGAAGATCATAATAAAAGAGTAATTATATCCCTGGAGGGTATATGGCAGTGGGATGATGGATATGAAAGAGAGTTATAAACCTTAAAGCATCATTTAAATGTTTGATACAGTTATTATTAGCCACTTCTTTTAGGCCTGGTTTGCACAAAGGAATCAGTGTTCACAGTAGAGAAAGGAAAATAATACCATTGGCCCATTCTAGGGCCTCAGAGTCCCAAACAAAAGTTAAGTCCAAGGAGAAAGGCAAATACAGCTGCAGTGAGTGTGGAAAATTAGTCCCTAAATGTTTCCTCTAAAGTCTCAGTAAAAATGATATGAAATATCATAGAAATAATGAAATATTAAACTGCTCCTCACATCCAACAAGCACCTACTGCAAGCAAGGGACTGTAGAAGCTGCTTTGATAAGTACAAAGAAGCATAAAGACATAATCCCTGCCTTCAAAAATCTTAAAACCCATTGGAAATAAAATCATAGAGAAAACAGAGCTCTCAGTAGGAGCTTCAGAAGGGAATCTGCCATCACTAATAAACGGCATGAAAGAAGCCTGAAAATGAAGATGACTTCAACTTGCCTGAAAAATTCCTGTTGCAGTTGAAGCTTTGCGTTGCCCAGACCTATCAGGCTTATGATAAAACAGAAGTCTTCATTAAAAGATGGGAAGGCCTGCTTAGATATTTGAATGATCTTCAGTTGAATAAAGTAATTTCTCTACTAACAAACGAGCACTCAAAAATAAAACAAAACATAAAACCACTTCATCAGAAATCTTACTTGCATGGAGAGAATTAACTGAGGAGGCGTTCCGATAGCCTTCAAGGTACACACACCATCACCTTACCATTCCACAAGAGTGCAGTGCGGTACTCCCAGCCCCTCACTTCAGGAAGATATTTTCCTGCTTGGGGCCCTAAATGGCATGGCTGCACGGTGGTTGGGACCACCGGAGAATGTACAGTGGTAATTCCAAAATCCGCCCCTGCTCCTGAGTGCACAGTATGTGAACAGTGCTTCTGCCTCCTCAGCTAATACTGTGCTGTAATATATTTCTTTAAGCAGAAAGTGTAAGAATGTTTTATGTATGACCCTTCATTGCCATAAATTTTCACCAAAATCTGGTGTGGACTAAAACCTCTTAGGCCAAATCTCTGCTCTCTGTGATTCTGGGAAGTTATTTAAACTCTCTGCACCTCAGTTTCTTCATCTGTAAAATGGGGCAATAAGACTACCTGGTGTTACTGTGTGGATGTTGATTTAATGGGCATCGTCATACAGTGTTTATTGAGCAAGGGCTGTTATATTACTACAGGGTAATCTAGTCATGTAACCTTAGATTTACCATGTGGCTTGTAATCACTTGTGATTAAAAATACAAGATTAGTGCACAATGGTATATGATCCTGTTAGGATGTATGGTAAGTGAAGAATACGCAATGTAGTCACCACACAAACACAACAGCACAACATAAGGCATTTATAATAAAATCAACTTATTTCTTAAGCATGAGAGAAAGAATATAAAACAAGAGTGCTATAAATGTACTAGAATAGAATCCAACTCTCATCTCGGAAATGGTATTTTTGGAACATTATTATAATCTAATAAGTGGTACCCTAATTGTCCAAAAACAAGTTAGCAGTTAAAATCTTTTGATAGTATTGGGCTTATGGGATTCAAGCATAAGTTAAATTTTGACTGGATGTTTCCTCGGGGCAATTTCCAACTCTAAGAGTATAGGATTCATTTGTAAGTTTGGATTTAATTTGGACAGTCCACATTATCCTTTCCGTCAGATGACTTGGGGGTACTGTGTGGAGTTCCATTTTCCCTTTCTTCCTTCGTCCCTCATCTTAGTAAATGAGCACCCCCCTGGCTGCTTGCGCCAAAAATCCTTATTCCAAGACCCTTTGATTCTACCCTCAATCCACCCCAATCATAGTCCGAGCCACCAAAGTCTCCCACCCGATTTCCAGTCACATCTGTCTCCCGTCCTTTTACACAGCCAAAGGGACCTGTCACTGTGCTCCCATTGTCCCCACGATTCCTCTGCCTCCTGCTGTGCCACACCACGGAAGCCAGACCACAGTTCTTCAGCCACTCCAGCCACCTTTTGTCCCTTTGATTTCTCAGGCTCTTTCCTGCCCTAGGACCTTTGCAGACATTCTTTACTTCGCCAGAGGTGCTCTTTAATCTACTCTGGACACCGCTTCCATCTCACTTACATGCTGTGTGCATGTCTCTGTGTGTGTGCAAATATTCATTGATGAGAGAGAAGAGGCTGGTCTGTACAGACGTGGAGAGAACTGTATCCATCGGGTGAAAATCTGGCTTGGCACATGAACGGGCCCAGTGCCCCACGTGCCATCGCCTGGCCTGATTGCCCCTTCCCCTGCTCTTGCTGTCTCTTTGTAGCCACCAATTCCAGGAAGTCCTCTTTTTGTTTTGTCGTTTGTTTTTTGTAGTAAGATGGCAGCTAGTCTTGTGTGTTTTACCTCTTAGCAACCCCAGCAATAAGAGGAAATTTTTGTCCCTAAACTTTCAAGCCAAAGGCCAGAATAACCTCCAGCGAGACCCAATCACCCAGCCTTTACGGATAGAACAATTTTAGTCTACTACGGCAGTTAGGGAGTTGTAAGACCAGTTCACCAGCCCAGGGTCGTTTGGAGGAGCCAGAGGTAGAGTCTGCTCCACTCTCAGCACTTGGCTGAGAATGGTAGGAGGAGATGGTTAGCAGCAGAGGCAGGAGCAGATGCCAGTCAGCCAAACACAACGAATAAATGAAGCAATGGACCCAGTGCACGAGATGTTCTCTCATCTTTCAATAGTGCTTCCTGCTCGTAGAAAGGGCCTGCTCTCAGCAAAACCATCAAGAGTTGGAGTTTGGTCTTTTGCACTAATCCTGCCTGTTTGGGGGGCCATTTTCCATCTTTAACACCACGAACGTTTCTGCGCGTATTCTGTCGGCCTCCCTTCGCTTGGAGCCTGCTATTCTTGCACAGAAGCGCTGTCCAGTAGAACCTTCTGCAATGGTGGAGATAGTCCATGTCTGTGTTGTCCAATTCAATAGTCACTAGTGGCTATCAAGGACCTGAAACGTAGCTAGTGACCGAGGAACCGAATTTCTAGAATCTTATTTAATTTTAATTTATTTAGATTTGAAATTAAATGGCCCCTCGTAGCCAGTGGCTACTGTCGAGCTCTAGATAGTCCTACCATCCATCCTCACATCAAAATTTTTCAAGCCAAATTAATCTGCCAAAGCAATTCATTATGATGAGTAAAAAAATGACTTAATTTATTAATACTTTCAAATTAATTGCTTATATTCTATCAGGAATTTTCAAAGCCTTAAAGGAAAAGAGTGACAAATGGTGATATTTGGGACATTTTTCTCTGATGCAAGAGTTTTCTTGGTACCTCTCAAACGATCAAATGTTTTGCTGCCTAAACATTATGTACCCAAAATAATCACTGGGCAATTGGCATGTAGGTTTGTGAGGCACAAGCACATCTAATAATTTGATATTGCCCTTGGTTAGTAATTTATTTAATTTTTTAAATTCTTATTAAATTTTAGAGTTAAATGTTAGCCTTTATAACCCCAATTTCAACTTGCTGGAGAAAGAGCAAGCTGGAGAATCAATTTAAAGGAATTAGCAAAGTACCTTTTAAGAGATGAACGAGCACCACATCAAAGTAAACATACATAATTTGAAAATAATTTGGGGAATTTGCATTGTTTTGACAAATTGTAATCTGCCCCTCTCCAAGAGGTTCCAGGGAGACCAGATGGTAGCATGGCGTTTTGGAGGGGGTCCAAAATTGCTTTTGCGTTAATTGATGTGGTGTGCTAGGCAAGGTCTCTGGGGAGAAGTATCCCCAGGTAGTTGATTGCTTTGGAATTCCAGCAGAGAGGAACTGTGTCAGATGAGAAGGGAAACATAAGTTATTGAGAACTAATGCCTCCGATTGGACTGGCTAATTTTATCATTGGAAATTCAGGACAATGTTTCAAAAAAATATCAAAAAGACATTTCTGAGACAGGAACAGAATTGGTAAAGAACCGGAGTAAATTAGCAGCATGCAGACTCAGTTTGACTTCCCTTTGGTGTGCAGAGGCCCCTTTAATGTTAGCAAGTGTGTGCGCTGGGCGGAGAGGTTCAAGGGCTCACGATCTCATTTGAAAGTCCTGACCTTAATCCGCTGAGCCAGGGAAGGAAGTTGATTGGGATGGATCCTGAAGTTGTAAAGGCTTAGTCTTGCCCCAGAAAGCATTTGCTATTTAATTGGAACATTCACACCTGCTAAATAGCAGTTGTTTAAAATGACACATCAAAAAAAGAGACCAACCATTCCGGGGTTTTCCAGCAAGGAAAATACTTGGCCTGCCAGTAAGCAGCTCTGCAATGCGACCTAAGGGGAAGTGGGTTTGCTGGGTCTCAGGATAAGAAGTGCTCGTCCTTCGTCCCCGCTTTCTGCGAAAACCTTTGCATAAGGAAAGAAGGAAGGAAGTGGGGAAGGAAGGAGAGAGGGAGGGAAGGAGGAAGCCAGGCAGCAGGCTGGAAATGTAGTGTGAATGAAGTTGATGAGAAACAGTAGAGGGCGAAGAGGCCTCTTCTACGAGCTTTCATTTCTTCTAAATTTATAGTTCCTGTGGTTTTACTCTTGTTAGTTCATTTTTCGTTCTTCTTTTTCCATAAAGTTTGATAGAAACCCTTATTGATGAAGAGAAAAATATGACACTTTTTCCATAATAGTCAACGAAGAGGGCTTTTATCCACACCACTCTATAAGCTTTTTAATGCAATTGCTTCATATACTGCCTAGAAAATAGTGCAGAATTTTTGCATTTCTCTCTTAGCTTTTTTCGCAGAGTGTTCTTGCCATTAAGGGAACAGTCGTCTGACCTTTTTCTAGGAGGTTAATAAAGAATGCACAGCCTCATAAGCCTGATTCAATTTCCTCATGTGAACATTCTCCATAAGTGACCATTATGCTGTTTGTCTGGTGCTCAGGGCTCCGCTTTGCAGCCACCAGCCTTTCATCTGAATGACCACATGTGTTGTGCATTTTGGCCACGTCAGGTGAGAAAAAAGCAAAATAGATTTTCCCGAGCATTCAATCAAATTTCCTCACAACGGGCTCTCTAATGTGCATTTGAAATGTATCTGGTCATATATTATTTAACTGTATTGTATTTTGTGTTTTAAAATTTTCTACCTACCACCTATTCAATTTTAATAAATGCATGAGTACATGCAATATTTGAACTCTATATTTTAGAAATTCAACACTTTCAACAGATTCTTCAGACTTCAAAGAATTTAATATTAGTATCATAAAAGGTCTTTTGAAGAATAATACTGGAACATAAGAAAAATGACTGTCTGAGTGTACCCTATCATTTTGAAAGTGTTTTATTGCTTTAATTTCCTGTCTTAGTAAAGTAACAAGCGCCATGATAGAAGATAGACTGTTACAGACTTTGCAATTTATTAGAAGGCTTGAGCAAGTTGAAGACTTTATGTGACGTGAGAAAGAAAAGCTCTATTTAGCTGAAAAATGGAGACGACCCCCATCAATGGTGCGGCCGCTGTAGATAGAGTCCTACCTCTGACTGATAAGTTGTATCTACGTGCACTATATGTTTGCATGAAATGACTCCGTGGGCACAACCCTCATTTTGTGCTAGCCGTGTGTCATTCGGTTGCTAGAACCTAATGTTATTTCTTTTGTGAGGCGTGCATGAGATGACTGTTGGTATTTGGATTCCATAGCACAAAGGTTCTATTAAGGCAGAAATGACCCGGAACATACATTTTCATTCATTTATTACATTTTTTGCATGCGTGACTGAATTTTAATCCCGGGCTTTGTCAACCTAGTATAGTTGTATCAGGCTTTTTAACATGGTTTCATGTACCTCAGCGCTGTCTCTGACGCAGTGGCATAAAAGCGTTAAAAAGGAAGGCGTTTATCCCACTGGAGTGCAGAGAAAGGGCCCAGGTCTGCATCTCACATTGCAGAAATGAGTGATGTGACACCATGACTAACTTGTAGAAATCGGTTGTAAAATTACCTCATAAGTAACTGCTCAGGAAAGGGAAGCAGCGTACGTAACAAGTTTTTGGATTTTTTTAAAAAATACACTTAGGTACTCGGATATGCAGAAATAGAAGCTACCTGTTTACTAGGGCAGAGCAAGAAGTCCAGGAAACACAGCTGCTCCTTAATCCCACACTGCTCTCCCGCCTCAAGATTGAAAAACACCTGTTCCTAACAGAGCATTCGATTCTCTACAAAAGAAAACAAAATTAACTATATTGCCATGTGAACAGCCCACTTGAAAAGACCCAAGGGCCAACCAATCTCAACCCTTGGTTAATACATCAGTGATTTCACCCAAATGTGTAGGTTTCATGATTCTGGAGTTGCCCTTGTCATTATTGATTATATTTTGGACCCATGCTAAGCAACATGTTTTGCCGTGTTAAGGATAATAACTCAAATTCATTGGCTGCTGGATTTAACTCAGTGTACCCAAGGAAACCTCACCCATGTTTTACTGACAGAGGCTGAATGTGCAAGGCAAGAGCCCGGACATTTCTGGTTTTGTCTGTAATCTATGTTTATCTTTGAAAGAATAATGATTTCCAAGCTTTATTGCTAACTGAAGCACAAAAGATTTCCTCGGGGCTTGCCACAGACAATCCTCGGGCACATTAGAGGAGTCAGTGAGAGTTAGTTCAAAGTGAATTACTTCATTTTAATCATGGTGACTTTAGTGGCTCGGTCAATATGCTGTAATGGCATACTGTCAGGCTTTTATTCCTCCTCTTCCTCTTATTTTTTTTTTCTTTCTCCTTTGTAAATGATACCCAGGTCACTTTATTGTAAGGCATATTTTTGAGTCTATTCAAGATTTATGGATTGAACAGCACTTCGTAACTCTTTTTCCTCTTAATCCTTGGCTAAAATCTGTTGAGTTTTTTTTTTTAAACAACCAAATGAGTCCTTAGTATGAGGCATTACCAATTATAGTTATAATGAGTGCAAACTTTACAATGGAAATAAATAAAATGTTACATGGAGGATGCCTAGAGGCTAAACATTTACTTTGCCCTCACTGGTTCATGAACAGGAGCCTGGGGTGTGCAGAGCCCGGGCACATGTGCAGGTAACCTTCATTCACCAACTAAAGGACAAATTCTATCATTTGGAAGTCACTTTCAGTCCTGTAGAAAATCACTTTGGAAACCTCTTAGGGAGTGTGGCATTTTGCTGTTAGGCACCACACCTAATATATCTATTTATTTTCTTACACAATTATTTTCTCATTTACTTAGTTCTTATTGTGAAGGTTAATGATAAGTGCGGCCTTATAACTTAGAAAAAAAATATTTTTCTGACCCTTCTGAGCAATTTCTTGTTCTTCTGTTACATTCCTCTGTACCGAGGAGCCGTTTGCCCTCAAGTCCCCAGCCTCTAAAGGACTGGTGGTCCTCTGAGTCTTAGTCCCATTCATGATTTCCGAGTATGAGGGTCCCCTCGCCCAGCACATGAAAGCTTTATAATTACTTTCATTTCTTGGTTAGCATAGGTCATGGAACTAGCGTTAATAATAATCTTTCCCTCTGGACTTCTCTGTATTTATATATCTCTGATCCAGTAGCCACTGGGACCATAGAGGTATATTTTATCTTCATTTCAGTCCTCTCGGTATTGTTGTAGCCCAGGGGGGGGAGTCAAATGAGGTACAGAACACGGAAAACTCACACAACTCAGAGGTCGTTAACACCTAATTAGAAACAGCTTAGAGATCGAAATGATTCTTTGGTTAAGATGTGCATGTGTGTATGCACGGGCGTGTGTGTGTGCGTGTGTGTGTGTGTGTGTGTGTGCACGAGTGTGTGAGAGAGAGAGAGACAGAGAGACAGAGAGACAGAGAGAGAGCAGATAGTACTTAGCTTTTTCAGTGCCAGTGTGGTCTTTACCACCAAGGACTGGAACTACATTCTTCATTGTACTTTTTTAAACATTAAGGAGTATTTGCACATGCAGATATGTTTTCCTTTCCTTTTCTCTTTATTTGATAGAATTATCATTCTGAACAGCAAGAAGAGAAGATTTTGCTCAAGGCCCAACATGCCAATTAAGTTTTCCTTCACTGAAAGTCATAATATTATTTCAGGGTAGGCCTAGATAAAGTTTTCTAAATATTGTGTGATGAGAAAAACATTACTTGGTTGAATAAAAAAAGATACAACACTGTTTTGATAACAGTTCTAGGGAAGTTAGGTCATATGTTGTCAAGACGAGAAAATATGAGGTCGGACAATTAAGTCTGAGAACTCCTCCTTGAAAAAGTGCTGCATACCCCAGAGCTGAATATCACTATGTCGTCTTTGGAGTCCTCCCCTGGGGAAGCTGTATACCAACCCCAGTCCCTGCTTCATGCTTCACAGCAGGTTGGGAACACTTTTTCTGGAATAGCCATCAGAGCTGTCATCATATGATGTCAGACAGTTAAGTTTGTGAACTCATCCTAAAAAAAAAAGAAGATATAAAGGAAAGACTGTGGAGAAGGTCCCAGAAAGGCTGAGAATGGACCAAATGAAAAATCCACCAGAGAAAGACACATTAACCCCAGATAAAATTTGCAAAAAGAGATCCTGAGCACAGTTCAACATCTTTCACAAAGAAAATATCAGGATGCCGAAATCCCTTAATCAATCCCCAACCCTCCTTCTGCTGTCATCCACCACCCCCCACCTTCACTTGATAAAATTCTCTGTACATCAATCCTTCAGTTATAGCCATGCGCCCTTGGATGCATTACCATTTTTATTAAGTATTTCCATGATTCCATTCAGAAGTGAAACGAATTATTTCAGAGGAAAGCAAAAACCAAAATTGAATGGGTACATCAAACATCCAATATAGTCACTCCCAGCAACTTAAAATACATAAGAGTTTTATAGACCAGCCGTGCTCCTACTAATGCTTAGCACTTTTCCACCAGTTTAAAATGTTTTATTAATTCTACAAGGTCAGAGGGTATCTCATGAACAAAATATGTTGGTTGATTGTAGCAATAAGAAAGACAAAATAATATAAAACCTTTGAAAAATCTCCTATAGGGGTGATACTTTACCATCTCCTGGGGACTAATACTTCTTACTTTGAGAAAGTCTTCTTTAGTTTCCACGTAAAGAAGGACGTTCGCTGTGAGAAAATGGAGGCAGGAAAACTCTAAGTGCATTTTAATAACCCATGGTAACTGAGAGACACGTGTCCTATATTAGTTTCAAGGTTATTAGAGCCGATCGATCTTGATTTTTGTTGAGAGAGAGAGAGACAGAAAAAGAGAGAGAGGAAAAAACTTTTTTTTTCCTTTTCTTTGCCAATTAAAGGTAAATAACAATATGAATGAAAAATGTCCATAGAGACAATGACTTTCTGACTTGGTTCAATCATTTAATTTCTAGCATGTGGTGTTAATTTATATTAAAACAAATACACAATGCATTCATGCTTAAAAGGAAATAAAAATATTCTATATGCTAATGTTTTTCTGAGGAGGTGGTAAAACCTTCCCTGAATTGGTCAAGGTTTCCAGAAAAACAGAACCAACAGGGTGTCGACATATATTTATATATGAGAGAAGGTTCATGAGGAAAACTGGCTCATGGGATCGTGGAGGCTGAGAGGTCCCAGAATAAAACATCTGCAAACTGGAGACCCAGGGACAGGGGACAGCAGCTGAGCTCAGGGCGGCCCTCAGGCCTGAGCACAGCAGGGGCCAGTGTGCACATCCCAGTTCCCGAAGGCTGAACCCTGGGGATCTCAAGTCCGCATCAGGGGAAGATGAGGAGATGGTTGTGAATTCACCTTCTCTCTGCCCTTTTGTCCTCTCTGAGCCTCATGTAACTAGTGATGCCTACTCGTGCTGGAGAGGGTGGATCTTCCTTGATCTTCCTTACTCAAGCGACTGATTCAAGTGCCCATCTCTTCCAGAACACCCTCAGGGACACACCTGGAAATCACGTTTTACCAGCTATCTAGGTGTCCCTCAACTCCAGTTATACCGCACCTTATAATTAGCCAACACCCCCTTTCTGCAAACATGGACATGTATTTCACCTCTGTTCCCATTATCTTGCCACCCAGGCACCTGCTATCACAGACAGTAATGCACCAATGTACACAAAACTCTGCACTACAGTCTTGCAGACTGATAGAAAATGAATGGCCCGGTGGGATTTACATTTAGGGAAATTCATTCAGCAATATTGAATAGTATTCAGCAAATGCTGTTTGTTAAGAGTTGTGCTAGGAGCCAGGTACTCTGTGGGGATCAAAACAGAGGTGAAAACAGTGATCAATACATGAGTTTTAAAAATGGATGTCAATTTTAGTAGGCACCACAAAGTAGATACATGGGGTAAGGTGACGAGGAGGGGCGGGAGCAGGGGACGAGTCTACCTCTGCAAAGGTGACATTTCATAGAGACATTTCGTAGAGATGACATTGTTGAAACTGGGGAAACTGACTCAGGGGAAGAGAGTAGGACACTTTCCTACAGAGGGAAGACCGAGTACAAAGTGCCAGGTCAGAGAGAAGGACCTGTGTGGGGACGGGGGCAGAGCCACAGACACAGGCGCTGTCTGTGTCCTATGAGCTGGAGATGCAGAAGTGTGAAACACCTGATTACAATCATTCTAACTACTGTGAAGAAGACTTTCTCCCTGTGCCCTGCAGCTTCAATGCTGGCCTGCGGATCCATCCTCAAGTCTCCATAGTCACCATTGGAAAGGGTTTGTGCAGGCACAGACACGGCCTCAAATGATAGCTCATTGGGTGGGGCAGGGAAAGAAGGATTGAGTGGTTCTGTGAATGGTGGCAGCAGCCACAGCACAAGGGTGGCCTGTGAGTTCATGGTGCGGACGGAAGTTGAACTCCTGTGTCAGTGTCCATCCACGGTGGGGCACACCCACAGTGCATTCGGCATCGGGGGTTCATCTTTGAAAACGAAGCACGGCCGTGTAAAGTTTGCGGTCACTGGCTCAGCTTTGGACACTTACTTCCCCGGAGCGTAGCGCGCTCCTTGTCCGAGGCATCTCCCCTGTGCCAGAGCACGGCCCTTCTGAGTCCCTGCCGGGTGAAGGGGGAGCCCAGAGCCCATTTCTCCACACTGATGACTGAACTCCAATTGCAGCCCCCTCGTCACTCTGGCTGGCCACACAGCTGGTGAGCAATGAGCTTGTCCTGTCGGCAGCATTTTATTCAGGCAAAGCACCAAAAACCTTCCACGAAGCCCGAAAGGGTTCTGTGGGAGGGGGGACTCGTCGGTGGACAGAGCCAGGAAGGATTTGGGGCGCTGGCCTCCCAGCTGCCGACCAGGGGTGACGTAGCTCTCTGGCACTGTCCCTTTACCTTCCTACAAGCTGCTGACGTCTGCAGCTGCTGCCTCCCAGTAGGAGTCTATTTTTGGTTAAAGATTTAGGAGGCAATGGTGGTTTTGAAACGACGAGGTTTCTAAGCCAGTTTGGAAAATTCAGGGGATTTGAATTGAATAAAGTGCCATGGATGGAACTTATCCTGCACACATTTTCACTGCAGAGGGGAAGTGGAAAGCCTTTTTCTCTTGGGGTTGCCTGGTCTGCAGCGTGTCTTACGTCATTCATTGGTCGGACTAGGGTTTGTGGAGAGGATTTTCACATGAGGGATGGTCATGATAAGAAATTGGCTCGCGGTTTGGAGTGAACCAGGTTCCCACTTCGGTGTTTTGCTTCTGGAAAACAGGGAGAAAAGACAAGACTGTGGGTATTGTGCATGAATACCAACTCAGCAAAGGGGACCAGGTAGAGGGCTCAGGGCCAAAGAGAGCTGCTTGCTGTGCTGGGTATTTTCACTTCAGCCCCTCAGACCCACTCCCACCTACTGGGTGCCCCTCGTCTAACCTCTAGGGACCCCTTCAGTAGACCCCTTGATCCCTGGCTTCCAGGAAGATTTAGCAGGAGACCGGAGGGAGGTGGGAGGGCCACAGAGCCTGCTGGGTGGCCCTCTCCTATACTTGCAAGTCCTTTCCTGGGATATCCCAAGTGCCCCTTGACTTTGCCAGGTAGGCTGGTTTCCCCCAGCCCTGTCCTCACCCTCCTAAATAGCCTTTTATTAAAATCTCCTCAATCATTTGAGGACCATTTGTTTGTATCTATTAGCCATTGATTATATATATAACATATATATTACATATATAGTAGCCATCTGTATGTAATATGTATTTTATATATTATCAACGGCTAATTTTTACGAGGAAAAATATCTATTCGTGACCTCAGACAAATCAATGTTCTTGTCAACTCCGAGTTACTTTCCAACATAGGGCGCAGGCCGTCAGAACCCCTGGGAAGGTGAGGGGAGCGCCCGGCTAGGGTGTGTGCCCCTTAGACTTGACTGGCTCTAAGAGCGCCCTGTTGCCACCTTCAAAGTCACTGTCACCAGTCATACCCACTGCGCGATAGGAAGAGAAGATGCTTCAGGCATTTGACATCCAAGCCTGACAGCTTCTTACCTATGTAGTGTTTTACTCTGTGGTTACCTTTCAGAAACTTGACTGGAGGTTTGGATTTGACAAGTAACACACTTGACTTTTCTTATTTAAAATAGGTGTGAATGGACTCTCAGTGCTTTCATGCAGAAAGGCTGTTTTGCAGTAATAGATTCCTAAGCTGAGGCGGGAGACGCCTGCACGGGGAGCAGGGAAACAGACAACAGAACAGAATATCTGAGAGCTACCGTGCGTCTTTGTTCAGTAGCCCCAACAACGGTTAAAATAAAATCGCACGCATAAAAAATAAGCAATGTGTACTTGACACACATGATTTCGGTACGTTGTTATTGTTTATCCTAATTGACTGTTTTCCTGATTTCTCAAAGCAAATTTTTGTATTACTGCTTGTGGGAAAGCAGAACATATTTGCAGATATCTTGGTAACTTAATGACTGGAAGTTGCACCCGTAGAACAAATGGAATTCCGTTGTCCGTCCGTTCCGACAGCTAGTTAACTCCTGAAGCAGACTTCCGGGGAATCAGTTGAACTAGATTTTGTCCACTGTGTGTATGCTGAGGAGTTGGAATAAAAAGGAGGGAAGAAGAAGGAAGTTAACCTGGTTTACAACAGTCAAAGAGGTCAAACACAGTGAAGGAACCGTGGCTGAACCTGAAGGTGATGAAGTTATAAACAAAAGGCTCCAGTGGCTTGTAACCTAATGACTTCTCTCATAATCAGAAACCAACATTTTCAGTGAATGTGCACCCTTCAAAGTGCAGAGTAAATGAATAATTTTCTTTATGCCTCCCCCTTTATGGGGAGAAGACTCATACGTAGGCCAAGGGAACGGGGACTGTTCCTTTAATGCCTTGTTCATAACTATGTCTTTATATGTGTTCAGTTTTGTTACATAGAAGAGCAATTCGGCAAGTTAACACCCACTTTTTTCCATATTTTAATGCCATGACACAGAGAACAATAACATATCAATTAACTTTAATTACTCTCCGGCTTGCCTCCTCCGCTGCCTGCCATTGTAAGCAGTGTGCTTTTATGAATAGCCTCCTGGCGGTGCAACCCTCAGAAGGTCTATAACTCCTTCTACAATTTCTGTCCAGGGTCTCACAAAAAAAATCATTTAATATATTCTTGCACGTTGCCTCATTTCTCCAATATTCTCAGAAGTCAAAATCTCATCATTTATAACTGGATATTAAAGATAGATTCATGGAGTCAAGAAGGAAAAGATCCAGCAACAGTATAATGAACTCTGATTGCCCAGCAAGGAACTCCTAAGTTTGTACTAAACTGAGATTTGGAGGTAAGCGGCTCCCTGTGAGTGGTGGTTACAACGCTCAGGCAGCCGGGCAGCACCCCTGAAACAGAGTGTGCTCTTCTCTCGTTTCCACAGGTCAGATGGAAGAGGCGATACCTCGCTACCTGGTTCCGTTAGCATTGCAGTCATTTTCAGTAAAACTGAAACAGCTACGTAGGTAGCCTGATTAAAAAGATCACATGCTTGAAATTCTATCTCCTCTGAGATGACTCTGAACAGTGTTGGACATGGGATTTAAGTCTCTCTTCGATAGAGAGAGAGAGAGTTAATAGACTTTTCTGTCTATCGGAGAGAAAGTTAATTAGTCTGTCCAGAGATGGCCCGTGTGGTCAACTGGCTGTCTAGAGACAAGCTCTGAAACAGCCAGTGGGCAGCTGAGTGGACCCAGCCTTCCCCTCTTCCCGCCTTGGTTCTCTTTTCTCTCGCTCTTGGTGCTCTTTGCCAATAAAATATCAACAACCAATCGATCAAATATGAAGATTCCAACCATGTTTCTTGACACCTTTGACTTACAATAAACACCAGAGCTAACATGGCTTTTGTATGAAATGGAAGGGGTTCTTGAAACACAGAACAAGCTCTGAGATACTGTCTTCTAAATTACGTTTGCCTATGGTGCAATCTATTCTATTTTCAATTTCTCTTGAAATCCTGCCTTTTCAGTACCCAGTGAACTCATTCTTCCTCTAACACTCCCAGAGTTAATTCATGACTTAGATTCACACATAACCCACATAATACTCATAAGGAACTCAATATGTTATCCCTTCCAGAAACAGTACACTTCTTAGAAATAATTTATAGAAGGAACAATGATAAACCCCAATGAGTTCATTTCTAATAGTAAAATTTCAGGCACTACAGGACCTAAATCATTGTGGAAATAAATTTTGGGTGAAGAGAAAACTTTTTTGATGTAATTTAAATCATATAAAGTTGATGAAAAATTCAGGATCAAGAATCCACAAGACCTGGGCTTAAATATCGACTTTGTTCTTTAAAAGCTGTGTGACATTAGATAAGTTACTTAACCACTCTGTACGTCATCTATAAGATGGGATAAATCATAACGCCTACCTCATAGGCTCATGATATGATTAAATAAGTTATTACATATAAAGGCCCTACATGTAAAAGCATTGTTTATACCCTAGAAAGATTCCCACAGTCTGAGCGCTTCTCAAATAGAAGGAAGTGAAATGCTTAAGGAGCAAGGACGAGGCTTAGGATAACTTGCTTTTGTGAAAAATGAAGGATTTGTTCTTTTTCCTGTTTGAGAAACTATTCTGTTATCAACTCCTGTTGTCAATATCAAAGTAGTGACTCATGAAACTCAGCCGCTTTATTAACCACATGTGAACATCGTTCTTAAAAATCTTCAGAATCATTGTTTGAAGTCACTGACTCTTATAGGGAGAAGCCATTGATAAAATGTTCAGTGCTGCAAGCATTCTTATGCTTTGAAAAGAGTTATTTGTTAGATTTATTGGAGATTAAAATGTAAAGTTATTAGTGAGAAGAGTTCATGTGTAAGCAGTAATTTGAGGGCTGCAAGCTACTGAAATCTTCATTCAGATGTTTAGCAATTTTATATTTGAGATATAACATTAGCTTAAAAGTGAACTATGATGCATAGAAAATATGGACCATCTTCATGTTTACGAGGCATTTCATAGGACAGAGTGTGGGACACTTGTAGTATGGTGTTCTATTCTTCTCACAAAAGGTATTGTCTTTGCTCCTTTTTGAGCACTAGCACGCATAGAGGAATATTCTTCAGTATTCTGAGCAACTTACTTTTGGCAGGGCATGCAAAACTTTTGGCAAAGCAACGATCCACTATCTCACCAGCCTAGAACTTGCTATGTGAGCATCTGTATCTTCTAAGGCAATGAGAAGTTTAAAAATTGCGAGTATCTTCACCTGGGTGGCGTTTAATACGTTCAGTGCAGAAAGGAAATTTAGAACTGTATGCATATGATGTTACTAAAAATGTAAGAAAACAAAATATTTTAATATTTGATCTGAGAGGGACAGTAATAATATACTATAAATACTCATGTTGGGAAATGTGTGCACACAAATTTTTTACTGACAGGAGTGCTGTATTTACTTTCTATCATTGTGTAATAAATTACACAAACAGAGCAACTTAAAATGAAATGCATTTTATTATTTCAGTTTAGTAGGTCAGAAGTCTGGGCACAAGTTAGCTGGATCCTCTGACCAAGGTCTCCATAGGATGAAATCAAAGAGTTAGCAGCTATTTCCTCACCTAAAAGCTCACCTAGGGAGATCCACTTCCAAGCTCCCTTGGATTATTGGCAGAGTCCATGTTTGTGTGGCTGTAGGACCTCAGTCCTCAGTCTGGCGTCCCAGTGTCTGTTAAGTAGAGACCACTCTCTCCTCCTAGACGTGGATCTCAGCTCCTTGCTGTGTCCCCATAAGCCCTCACACAATTCCAGTCTTTTCCTGCAGAGGGCCTTTTAAAGGCTCACCTGATTAGGCCAGGCCCACCCAAGATATTCATCTTTTTGACTAATTCAAAGTCAGCTGAATTGGTAATCTTAATTGCATCTGCACAATTTCTCCAGTGTTGCTATAAAACATAATTTAAGCATCATGCTGCTAAGTTATGGGGATGGGATTACATGGGCCATGTACACCAAGGGCCAAGAATCTTGGGGGTCATCTCAGAATTCTGTCTACCACAGGGATGCTATCGAAAAAGTGTGGTACGCACTGCTGCAATGCATCGATTTTATAGCTTTTAAGAGCTGATAGTCTAATCTGTACAGTCATGTAGGAGAAAAGTAATTTCCAAAACCATCAGAGCACAAAAAAGCATAGAGTTGAAGCTTCCTAAAGAGCTTCATAGATATTAAGTAAACCAGTTTTTAATATTTCAATTTGAAAGCACAGAAATATGGGGAAATGGAATGAGATTTGTATCACAATGGAAAGCCAGAATCTTTCTTAAGATTATACAGGAGTAACATGATTTTTAACTTTCTCTTCTCTGTGGGATCTTGGTAATGCCTCCGTATGAAGCAGGTGTGATTCCTACTAAGAGTTATCTCGGGCAGTGAAGCTCCTTGGGCTCACCTCATTCTCGGAATGCTGCCTCACTGAGGGCTTCTCCATCTAAAACAGCGGTTCTCATCCTGTGGGTCGCGACCCACAGGAACTGTATTAAAGAGTTGCGGCATTAGGAAGGTTGAGAACCACTGAGCTAAAAGGAGGCAGGTCAGATTGTGGCTGCACTGTGCCACAGGGGGCGCCATCCGTGGTTGGAAATCTCAAACCAAACCAAACAACTTCAGGTTAATGAATCTTCAGCAGTAGTCCTGCTACTGATTAAAAGTGTCATCTTGGGTTTGTTTTGTCTCCCTACCTTAAAGGACAGGTAGGGCTCTCTACGACACAAACGCCCTCAGATTCCCTTCTGAAACTTAGTTATCCTTCCAGAAGCAGAGGGAGCCCACCCCACGAGCCTTGCGTGGTACAGATGGTTGTTGAGAACATGTAGTCCTCACTCTGAATTCCTTCAGCAGCAAACTTGCAACCGGAGGCTCACAGCAAACTTTGTTGATGCATTGGTCAGTGTTAAAACATTCAAAGGCAGATTATCTGAAGAAAACTGTCCAAGGTAACCAAGTGTCTGTAGACCGTGTTTGAAAGGGACAGTATCTAACCTCTATGGTAGCAGCTATTTTAGATCCTCAGGTGCACTGAGGACTTGGATGTCTGGGGGGCAGTGCACCCGACCTTGAACTTTGTCTTCTGTCGTAGTCCGTGCAGTCAGGTCCCTGGAGGAGTCACATTCCTGAAAGTGAAGGCTGCTTCTGGAAATACTCTGTTGCTTTTCCGGGGGATATACCAAATGAGCCTGAGCCCTAAATAAAAATCTGAAGTCATTATAATGTATTCCAGAGCTGATCCAAAGAGGTCACTTCATCTGCTTTGCCCCATGGCCTGAAGAATGTGACGACCAGGTGAGATATTGAGGGAAGAGAGACCCTCTAGGCTCAGAACCAGTGTGCAAAGGCCCTACTGAAAAGTACGTTTTCTCCAGGGAGTCCTGAAATGCTCAGGGGTAGGTTTGGGGAATTTATGCCCGGGGCGCTTTGACCCATGGGACATGAATTTGGTCCAGTAAAGTTTGTTCCCAGCTGCAACCAGGCTCATTATATGATACGCTCGTTTCCTCTGGATACTGAATTTCTTCGCATCAGCCACCGCAGGACTCCACACTCTTGTTCCTTGTCAATCCTTTCCTGCAACATGCCCATTTACATTTAAGGTCATGCTGCTGTTTCATCCAGAGAGAGTGAGGAATGTCTTCTTTTTTACTTTCTTCCCTGCTTGTGATTTGCTCTTCAGGGACAAATGTGACTTCTGTCTTCAGTTCAGCCGCGTTGATGGTGTCGGTCTAACACGTTGATGGCAGGTAGCATTTGGCAATGATCTCATTCTGTTAAAATGGTCTGCCTTGTCACAATTTAGAATGCCTGATGTTCGGAGACGCTATAAACCTTATTTACATACTCGCCTTTGCCAACTGTAAATTTCCCTTTTATCGTTGTTGGCCTTATGGGGCTGTAAACATTTGCCATTTCCTCCTTGAGAGTTCACCCCAGATAAGAACTACCAAAGTAACCAATGCAGCCTTCTTTAGTCAAACCTTTGAAAAATGCTGTCTCTCCAAAGGATCCTTTTTCAATGTGTGTTTCTATTTGATTCTTCTCTCTTTAATTCCGTGTTTTTTTTATAAAAGTCTCTATTTCCTTCATAGCCATTTATAATTGAGGGGAAAGGTGTGAAATATGTTTTCTCACATAGCATACCTTGCAAATGCAGACCATATGCCGTCTGTTTTCCTATGTATTTTGTATTGCTAGTACCATATGCCCCAAGTGATTGATCTTACCGTTGCAAGGAAGCTAAGGACACATATATTTTAAGTCCCGCTCGTAGGAAATAAGAAATCCCTCTATTGCTCTTTTATATTAATGTGCTAAAAGCCTCTGCTCATGTCTAATGGAGGATCCATAATTTACATCAAAATTTCAATCACTTTAAATTAATATAGCCATTTCCTTAATGAATCTTGTTACTAGAGTCAGCTCTGATCTTCACAAAACAATCCAGTCACGGCTGTTTACAATTCTTTGGTTAGCATGAAATCTGAGCAGTCACAGTATTGTTCTTGTTAGTTTTTGAAATTAATTAATAAATTACTGGTTTTACTTTAAAAATAAATATCCTCCATAAACCCTTTTGTGAAAAATGGATCCTCTATCACCGTCATCTTCTATTGTTCATCTTCTGTTAGATTTTATAAGAAGCTGGAAACGTGAAAAATATATGTATTCTACTAGCAGACTCATATAAATATTGTGAGAGTCATCTCTGAAAAATAACGTTATTTATTTCTTATTTGTTCCCGTGAGATTCACAAGAGTAAGTCGCATTAATTCTGATAGGATTTAACAGTCAAAATTTTCTCTGCATCAGCAGAAGAGATGTATGTACGCATAGCAAACGAGAAAGTTGAAAAATGAGTTTCCGTGACCTAAATTTTTTATTGTAATTGTCACATAATTAATATTGCACCTTAACACTGGTTGAGCTAATTATGAGTAGACATATCTGGTATGTGTTTGCTCCATCATGAAAATAAACATGGCCGTGCTTATCCTAGGTAATCACAGATTGAAAAACCAATCCATCTTCATGAGGGATGTTAGGACTCCGTTTTCATCAAGCGATCAAATTGAACATGAGAGGACACCCCTACTCTGGGAGGTCAAGGCAAGTGGATTGCTTGAGCTCAGGAGTTCAAGACCACCCTGAGTAAGAGCCACCCGTGTCTAAAAATAGCCGGGCATTGTGGGGGGCGCCTGTAGTCCCAGCTACTGGGGAGACTGAGGCAAGAGAATCACTTGAGCCCAAGAGTTTGAGGTTGCTGTGAGCTATGAAGTCAGGGTGCTCTACCAAGGGTGACAAAGTGAGATTCTGTCTCAAAAAAAAAAAAACCAGGACACTGCAATATGTGCTGACATTGACGTAGAGAAAAAGGAGTTGTGCCTTCAGCAGAGGTGGTACTAGGCTACCAAGGGTCTTATCTATACTGGAAGTGTGGGCTTCACCATGCTAGCTCCCCACAAAACCTCTTTTGGGGGCGGGTTCCTCCACAACACAGTGGTTTTCAAACCCAGCTCAGGCAGCCACCAAGCTCCCTTGGACACTCCCAGGGCCTGAGAGGCTGGCGTGGGTAGTAACAAAGGACCGAGGCCCCCACTTCTGCTTTGACGCTGGAGAAACTCTTCTCTCTCTCTTTTTTTTTTTTTTTGCAGTTTTTGATGGGGGCTAGGTTTGAACCGCCACCTCCAGCAAAGGGAGCTGTTGCCCTCCTCCTTTGAGCCACAGGCACCACAAAACTCTTCTCTTTTAACCTGTTTTACATGTTAGCTTTTTTGGTAAGATTTCTTTAGAAGAAAGGGCTCAAGTGCTTAAAAAAAAATGGTGCCAAGCAGTGTCATAACCCAGGCCTCTGGGCAGGTGAGGGCATTCTCGGGTAGGTAAGAGGAGAGTCTCAGAACACAGCAGATGTGACCATTCTTGTAGGAACTGGGACAAGTTCTCAGGTAGGTAAGAGGAGAGTCACAGAACACAGCAGACGTGACCATTCTTGTAGGAACCAGGGCTAACCCCTATCTCGTGCCGTCTCTCACCTGCTAATATGCAGATATATTGCACAAATATATTTGTGTGTGTTTATATGTACATGTGTGTGCACAAATACATTTGTGTGTGTTTATATGGACATGTGTATGCACAAACATATTTGTGTATGTATTTATATGTACGTGTGTGCACAAATACATTTGTGTGTGTATTTATATGTACATGTGTGTGGAGAAAGAAAGAGAGAAACACGGCCCCACACCTTGCCAAGCTCCTCCCCTGTGCCAGGAACCAGCCAGAAATGGCACCTGCCCTCCCCGGAAGACAGACAGTGAGCGAGTGAACAGTAAACAAAAGCCTGGGATAACTCCAGACCCTGAGTGCGGGTATAAAGGAAGGGCGCACACCCACTTGAAGAACCGGGGTATGAAGGGATGGGAAGTTCTCCACGGGTAGTCTGGTGTGGCTTGGGGGACAAAAATATTCTGGATCAGGAGCTTTCCAGCCTGGAGGTGGTAGGGACGGACCTTGGCGTGGGCCACACTGTTTTAAACTCAGCCGTACGAGATCTAACTGGCTGTGGACATAGAATGGAAGTCTGCCTTGGAACAGCTGAGACGAAGGGGCTGCTCCGACTGTGCCGAGGACAGGACCGTGCACCTGCAGAGCCAAAGCTTCCTCAGAGGCTTGGCATTTTAATGATTTTCTGAAATAGGGCTGAAGCCAACTATTGGTTCTGATTCCAACCTGAAAAACAATCTGAGAGATCAGAGACTCCATGTCTCTACTGGTCACACAGGTAACACAGGAGGCGGCCAGGCGCGGTGCACTGGCCACTCTCAGGACACAGCCGAGTCTCGCCTTCTGCAAGGGCAGGCTCAACGTTGCCAGATGTGATGATTCAAAGGCAGCTAAAAATACAAATGTTCTTGTAAACGCGCCTCACGTTTGAAGGCTGATGACTACTCAAAGGATGAATGCCATGGAAATGTCTTCGGGCCAGATTCAGATTATGGAATTCAAATTCTTATCTATGGTCTCGTTTGTTCAGCAGCCCCGTCACAATTTTCCAACAAGCAAGGACTGAGTGGCTGCCTGACCCGCTCCCGTAGTGACTGGCTGAGCTAAGTCCCCATTCCTCATGTCCTGAGCTCAGCTAAGGCTTCTGTCCCACCCTCCCCGCCGTTCCCTGGGGATAAGTCTGTGGCTCACACTCAGGAACAAGTCCTAGATCCGCGGTTCAGTTACCTTCTCTGCCTTTCAACAAAACCTGACAGCCCGGCTGAGAGGCTGTAAAGACGCAGACTGCACAGACAGCAGGACGCGTGGGCCACTCTGTGAAGCGGGATTTGCAGCATCTTCCCGGATCTCGGATGAGAAGGAAGCAAAACACTTCTGTGTTTGTTTGTTTCAACTTCAGGGTGGGACATTTCAAACACCTATAAAGAACCTGCTCAGAGACATTGTGACTTTTAAAATTATCTGTGTTTTACCAGTTTGGTTTTTATTCGTTCTCCTACAGCTTGGGAAATTTCACCTAGAAACAGTGATTCTGAGGTTTTGAGGGCGGAGAGTCCAGTTTCAGAACACATAGAGGCCAGATACTGTTTGTGTGTGATGCAGGGGCCCGAAGTGGGGGAAATATAATGATACTTTTAGCCAGTTATTATGGATTAAAATCATATTCATTGCACCACAAAATACCATTTGAGTGTGTCCACTGTGTCCTGGTGGTACACAGAGGTCCAGGCGCAGGTGGGCAAGGTGCAGAGGACGCCACTAAAGTGGCCATGCATTTGGGACCAGCAGCATCTGCGTCACCAGGGAACTTGTTAGACACGCGAGTTCTCAGTCCCTGCTCTGACCCACTGAGTCTGAACCTCTGGAGATAAAATCGAGACGTCTATGTATTAACAGGCTCTCGGGGTGGTTCTGATGTATGCACAAGTTGGAGAAGTGCTATCATAGAGGACGGTGGCACATCCTGGGGATAGAAGCAACTGGCAGACACAGGGTGAAAAATGATCAAAAGAGTAGAATCAAAGGGAAGCTGGCCATACCCGGACCAGCTCTGGTAGAGAGGGCTGTGGCCACTGCCAACCTGTGGCCTCGTGGAGGGGAAATCAATGGCTTTCTTGGGCTGTTCCCTGACCATCTGCCTGTGCCTCCCATTGGCCCAAACCCACCAGGGCCACAGAGCCGGGGGACGCAGGGCACTGAGCAGTGTGGAAAATGGGAGAACTTCTCTGGACGGCCAAACAGAAAGACCTTGCAAAAAGCTCTCTTGAAGAGAGCTGGAAAGACGCAAAATGCTTAAGGGATGCTGTCCCAGACAGTGTACCTTATGGAATAAACAGGCGTTCAAGTAATTAATATTCTGGGCACCTCCTTAAATGAGAAAAAAAATTGAACATTCATGATGACCCAATTTTTCTAAGGTGAAAAATGAAAAATATTCCTTGAATCAAGAATCACTACTAGGAAAAAAGTGTTAGATGCTTTTAGAAAACCACTTTACAATGTTGTACTTTTAGGCTGGATTCTTCTACCTTACCCTGTCTTTCCTTATCACCGGCTAATGACACGGTTCCTAGGGTCCTGGTCACTATGGAGAAGAGCCGCACGTGGGGTCCCGCTCTGGCCACTGCTGACCCCTTGGAGGGGCCTGCGGGATCCAGAGTCTGTGGTGTGGCCTCCACGAGGGCTTCACTTCCCGTCCTCCTAGGCATTTGCGACTAGGGGAACATTCAGTCCTATGTCATCCTCCCTTTTAACAAAACAATAGTCAAATTTCTCATTTATTCTCAAAATTATGGCAGAACTTGGTTACCCTTTCCTGTTGTGGAAGGTGAAATACTTAAAAATATGAGAGGGGGAAGTGATGAGACCTCTCAAAACATTACATTGCTGTAAATCATCAGCGAGGTGGAACTCGTCCAAGTGATATGAAGGAACTATAGTATGAAGTAGCTGTGCTACTCACAAAAATAATGTAATGTATCATTTAAAACAGCCACTGAGCTGGAAGGCTGCATGACTGCCCAGGTGATGCCCATCTCCTTAATGGGACCAAAGATGATCTCCGGAATTACACAGCCATGACTTGCATATTGTCACTAAGAAAAATGTCTTCACAACTCAAATGATCTTCTCACATGTAGCCCTGCACATAACACTGATTAGGCTGTCTAGATTTCTGTTAGGTCTAGAAAATTTGCCTGTTTTGAGATGCCACAAACCTTCTTTTCCATAGGATCAACTTCTGCTCCTGGAATTTCTGTCTATGCCAAGTCCTTGGTCTCAGGACTCAAAGAATGACACCGCAGACCACTCAGATAAGCGACAGGATAGAATTTATTGACAGAGAGAACGATTGATAAGCATGATAAGCAAAAGAGGGCAAACAGAAAAAGTAGAACAGTGGAGGGGGGAGCCAAGTAGGAAGCCCCCGAGTCTTCAGTCTAGGGGGGGTTTAAATGCTGCTTTTCCCATCCAGCAGGCAGGGAGGGGGTCTTGGGGAAGTATGTCACAATTGGCCATACATCTGCAGGCAGAAAATAATCCTAAAGTTAGCACAGGAATGACAGCCTTGCAGTCAGAGTGTGCGCTCCCTACTCAAGGAGGAGCTTCCCAGCCCCTTCGGGCTGATTTGTTTCTGACCTCCTAGAGCCCAGAGGGTGAGGCCTGGAAAGGGCAGCCTGTTGGTGCCTAGAGATTGGGGTCTGATTTCTGAGCTCACCCAGGCCTAGAAAGTGGGGTGTCCCTGTCCAGCCCTGAGCAGGGGAATCCTGTATCACGTCCATACGCACACTCAGTAGAGGTCCAGATCCCACAGGTGTAGGCAGCGTTTGTGAGTTAGATTAGCCAAGGCGTGCAAAGGCATGAGCACAGTAAGCCTGGCACAGCACACAAGTAACACGTCAACCTGCGAGGGGCTGCTGCTGTTCCACTGTTATTGTCATGAACACTGAGCACAAACCAAACGTTCAAGACAGTTGAGTGATGGTGTGAGCCTGCCTGCCTGTATTTAGCGACATTTGCTTTTCCTTAGTTCTTATTTGTGCCACCATTAGCACTCTGTTCTTTCATCCTACATGGAGGACTTGGAAATTGTATCTCAAGAGCAAAAGACAAATATTACTGGGTCCTATGTTATAGGAATCCAGAGAAATTGCTGGCTCACGGGGAGCAGTGGCCTCACAGAGCTAAAGGCATAAGGAGAGAAAGGGCTTTGACTGTGGAAGACGACCAGAGAAGCTGCCAAAATGATTTCTAGAATCACTGGGGCAGGGACTGTTCTTCAGAGACCCGCTGTCACTGGTTTTAACCAACTCCGAATCTAAGAGAGAATTCATATTCGTCAACTATTGTCCAATTACTTCTCCTAAAGATCTAAGTAGGGACAGCATTATCTTATTTTAAAGACTGTTTCAAGTGAGGGCCCGAGTGAAGTGGCTTAACCAAGTCCACAGGAGGCAACATTTGGCATTTCAGACCCAGGAGTACCTGACTCTGAGGCCCACGCCCCTTCTATCTCGCTCAAGTATAATATGAGCATAACAGCAGTTTTTGCAAGGCTTTATGAATGTTCTAAGAGCGGTAGCTGCAGTAGAGAGAAAGAACTATGTAAATATAATTTATTAAAACACTGAAAAGCCTTATGATACATTGTCTCAGTAAAAGGAAATTTTGTCACAAAGGAAAATCAGAGTTCTTACAGGAAAGGAATTCTCATAATCCTGACAGGAGTGCAGCCACTTTAGAAAATCAGACCAGAAACCGGCAGTCCCTTCCCAGATTCCTGGAGTGCCTAGGCCTGAATTCCTAGAAACATCCTACCCCTAATCCTGACCCTAAGGACATGCCCATAATCCTGCCCCACCCCAGAGAGACCCCCATTCCAGCTGGACTGATGAGGCTAATAAAAGCTTTCTGCAACTGTGGAGATTAAATGGTCAGGGGAAAAAAAAAACCTTTAAAGCATTTTGTTTGCATGAGTGCAGTGGCCCTGGAACGGAGGCTAAGCACATCCCGCCTGCATTGACGACTCGGAAGGCACAGCGAAGATCAAGCACCAATAGCTGCTGGTGACACAGTTTTAGGATAAGTGAGGAAAAGACAATACTGATGAACGTCTCTGAAGAACAGGATGTGACATCCTAAGACTGAGCAGCAACATGACGGAGAAATTGAATTTCACCTAGACGAGAGCCGAGCAATACATACTTTGTGTGTGTGTACTTAACACGTGTATTTTGTTTGATGGAATCTTTAACAGTCCTGTATCTGTGATGAACCCCGAATTATCTATAAGTCTCCCTAGACAGAGGCATCAGGTTTGAAAATGGAGTAAAAATATCTATTACATTGGCAGCAACAGGAGAGAAAAAAAATGCACAGATGCTATATATGAAGTCCTACGAGACCACGTGAACCCAGGGTAACAGAGGCCGCAATGTGCCAGTCTCTCGTGGGCTGACACCCTGACCTCGCGTTTGCTTCTGTCCCTCGTTTACAGTGGGAACAACAAAACAGTCCAAAAATGTGTCATGACATCCGCAGGAGCTGTGAGGGGTGTCACTCTAGGAAATCGAAGGAGGAAGGCAAAGCAGGGCCAGCGAGCGGGGAGCGGGAACCAGGAGTTCAGGAGTTCTGGCCATACCCCGGTTTTCTTTTCTCAGCAGCAAGGGGCAAGGAAGGCCCCCGGGAAACCGAATCGCAGCAGACCCAAAGGGAGAGAGGGAAACCGATTCTGGGTGGGGGTGGCTGGAATTCCACCGAGATGCTTATTCGGTTTCAGCTTGATTTGAACGTTTGGGGAAGTTTAGGGAGAGGATTCTGTGTAGCTACAAGTGCTGGCAGTTTATCATCAAGGATAAAATTACAAGGATGCTCACGGCTCATGCTACAGCTCACCACTGGGGACTGGGGGAAATGTCCCCCCGTGGGGTCTGTGTCGCAGTTAGGTGTGAAGGTCACGTCTTCTGGAGCGTGCAGCGTGGGCCATCTTGGAGACAGGGCCCAGACTCCGGCTTCACCGCTCTGCTCGGCTGTGGCAATTACTATGTCTGTGCGCCACTCCTGTAGGTTTGTAAGTTTTCTTCCCAGCACTCATCTCACTGTGCTGCAATGTTTGCACAAATAGGAAAGAAAGTTGGGTTTCCTAAAGGGTTTTGCTGGGTGAACTTCCTGCTCCTGGCTCTGCCTCCTCTGCTTGCCACTAAACTGACTGATACCCAGCATGCTAGCTTTTCCTAGTTGCCGTTTCCCTTAAGAAGCCCAAATACCAAAAGAAGTGGTAAAAAATAAAAATATAGAACAAAACCACTTTGGACTTTTGTACAACTTAAAGTTGTTACTAAAATCCTCCCGACAGTATCCTGAGTGGGCTCCTTGGGCTATATTTTGCAATGGAGGGAGCTCTCTTTCCAATTTACAAAAGTATTCTGATTTACTGGGCATTGAGATAATGAAACAATATTCTCTCCTGAATGAAACAAGTTCTTTTTCTCTGACTCAGGGGAGCTTTGACTATTAAGGTAAGTCTTATACTATCTAAACCTGTGGCCTTCTAGAGTTTAGAAAGAGGAGTATGTGGTACCCACCCCAAATAGCTGCTGGCTGTGTTACCAGCAAAGGGGCCTGAGCTGCGATCACCCGGCATGTCTCAGTCAACCCTGCAACCTCCTAAGCCTGGTTTGGTGCATAAACATGAACAAGCTCAGAGGTCATAGTCAAGGACAATGCAGAGACCATAAACAACGGGGAAACTCTCCAGACATTCCTTAAAACACCTCATTCTTCATTTGTCAACTTTTTTTTTTTGTATAGCTGGTACACTTCGGAAAAAAAAAAAAACTATTCTTTTTTTCTGACTAGAGTTTTTATAGTTGCTGTGGGCAATTCAAAACCCATGCATTGAGGTATCATTGCTACCCGCCCCACCTCCACTTCTAGCAGAGAAGGAATTTTCCAATCTTTGAAAATGCATCAGGCTGAGTATTTGAATAAATGGGTAACTGCTGTGTGAAAATAGTTTTCTCTGGCTCCCTACTGCCAGGACTGAGCCTTTTCTGTCCATTATTGAGGCTGGTGATTCCAGTGACTAACGCGGAGCCTACAGCCATTCTCTCTGGCACGTCCATCAACACTGGCATGAGATGTATAAATGGGATCAGGTGGGGAAAGGCAATAAGTCAGATTGGATGAAAGCCTCTTTGTTTTTAATCTGAGTTGTCTTCTAAATGGCTTTTTCTGTGTTGGCCCAGACTAGCAGTATTTCATGCTCCTGGGCCTTATGGTTGATAAGTGTGTATTCTTATTTGCCTTTCTTAATATCTTAGCTAACAGAAGCCAGAATAATCATTAAGGAACTGGTGAGCAGGAGTGTAGGAAAGTTGGGTACCATTTGGGGGGGGGACCTGAGTGAAGGAGATGAGTATGTTTTACTTGCAAAAGGGGGGAGAAGAGATCTAAGAGAATCATTGATGTGTTTGTTTAATATTAGCGCAAGTTTACTTGGTTATGAAAAATGTCTCAATACCACTTGGTAAATTTCAGTCATTTTTGATCACCAGGAGATAAATAATGTTTGACAGTACAGGACCTGAGTGATATTTTATAATAATATTATTGTCTACAGTCTCTGTGAAGTAGAACTGTTGTGATACAGAGATAATGTGTCATCTCAATCAATTTGGAGCAGGAGGCGGTCGTGGGCCCTTAAAGAGATGTGGTAGCTGAAATTGATGGAGTTCTGGTAGGAGTGATTATCATTGGGTGAGGGATTTGACAGCAGAGGCAAACTTTGTTTTGGGGAAGTCACTCATTAGACAAGTCAGGTAGAATTTTCCAGAGCATGTGGGCCTCTGATTATAAGAATCCGAGCAGGTTGCATAGCAGGAAAGGAATACCTGTCACTCGAAGATTATTTATGATAGCCTCAAACTGGCATATCACTCTGGCTGTTTTTAAATTCCTAGAATACCACATTTCCTAAATCAGATTTACTAAAAGTCAAACCTGAGACCTAACATGAGTCCACAAAGTCTCCTTTAGAATTAGAATTGCCTATTAGACATTCTTACAAGTCTATTTTAGATCGGGTGTTCAGAACTCAAATTAATGAAGAGAGCATTAAAAAGGCTGTGGAAAGCCAGTGTGCAGACAATTTCCTGAGCGGTGTCACTCGCCACACTTGTCTGTTATGCAGGGGTGATGCCGGGCTTGTTAGACCTTCTCCACTAGCCTAGAAACTTGTACTTAGGCACCGTCTTTTTCCTCAGCCTTATCGCATGAAGTCGGAGAGTTCATCATCCATTTTTCTTTGTTCCTATCTCAGTTGTCATGGCTACAATCACTTTGTTTCCCTGTCACCTGTAATACTGCAAGTCCCCATTAGTAGCACTTGTGATAGATCATTCTGGCTTCACATGTACAGGAAAATAGACAGGGACTCAATCAAGTTTGCAAACCCCAGGTAATCATTTCCTACTATTAACTAACCGAATAAATCCAGAACTTTCTATAAGAGATTAGAATGACTCTTGTACAAATTATACAAGGCCACTTTGATTAAAGTTTTTACTTCAACACTTTTGTGACTATTATAGAGAAATTAGTTTCTATTTTCTTTTTTATAGATGAGTATAATACTGTTCATCACAGCAATTTATACCATCTAATACAAAATCATTATTTAGCACGCATTTTGTCATTCTGTTGCATTGAATTAAGTTGTTTTCTCTTCTTTCAGTCCCCTTTATTTCTGCTTTTGGCAAACCATAAGCACTTGGGGGAGAATCACGATAGCTCAGGTTGCTGTGGTCTTCTGTCAGAGGTGGTTGACAGAAGCCCATAATTCATTCTGACATTTCTTCCAAGAAGAACGTTTCCAAAGTCATCATTATTGGACCAGTAACAATGTTACGCTTTGCAGTAGTCAGAAGGGCCACACTAGGAGATACAGGCTGCTCTAAACATTGTGACCCTCTCGTGAACAAACTCTTCTTCATCACCTATGCTGTTTCTTCAAAGCACCGCATGCCTCCCTCTTACTCAGACAAAGGCCAAACGATGTGGCTAATGCCATTTTCTTCATTTTTCACCTCATATTTTCCCCACATCTTATTTACATTTGCATTCCTATTATCTAGCATCATGTTTGGCCATATGAAAGGCACCTTGTATTAATTGGACCCTGAGAAGCCATGTTAGGCCACCCCCATTCCAACATTGCTTTAGGAGTTAGCTCTCCTTTCTCCTACATCTTGAGTGAGTCCAATGAGGGCTATTGCTTTGGTTCTTTCCCCCGAATCCAGAAATATATTGCAAACCTCCCAATCCTTAAAGTACTAAACAAAACAAATTTAATGCTAAAATTTTTAAAAAGTGGTTTCAGCATTTGCAACAGCAAACTCATTTTTCCCCACTCCAAACAAACAGCATCATAATGCGGTGAATACTTCCCCAGTTTCTAAAGTCTGGGTTGGCGTTCATACCGAATCTTCACCACTCTATCATCTATAATCTTTGCCAAGATTTTTAACCTCTCTGAAAGTTTTGTTTTTTGTGATAATAAAAAAAGAAAAGACCTTACCTCATTGGATTGTTGTGAAGATTTATTCTTTATACACAGGCAATAATTGAGCATATACCACAATATATAAACATATCTCAAACATTGGTAGCTAACATCAGAATCCTTCTCCATGCCAGGCACTGTGCCTGACACAGGAAATGTTGAGAAGGGTAGGGTTGACAGGAACCCTGCTTACATGGAGCATTCAGTCTAAACTGATGTTTGCAGAAGCCTCCATGCCCCAATATCACCAGGAGGACTTGTTAAAACACAGATCGCTGGGCCACACAGGGATCAAATGGCTGCCCTGGGGTAGGAACCAAGAATTTGCATTTCTCACGAGGTCAGAGAAGCTGCTGATGGTACTGGTCCAGAAACCACCCTTGAAAAGTCCCTGGTCTAGTTTACTACTATCTCAATTGTTATTGTGGCCTAACACCTACCTCTGTTTAGTTGGTGGCACCATATTCCCAGCCAGGCTAGAAACCTCAGAGGCATCCTTTACAGCCCTGTGCCTCCTTTACCTTCTCACCACCGCCCTCTCTTTAATCTCTTTCCAAGACTGATACAGACTCTTTCCAGGTTGTCTGTGTATTCTGCATTTTTTTCCTGCACATTACTCCCAGATTAATATTCCTAATATAAAGCTCAAGAGATGTCACTCTTTGTAATGCTTCATCTCATTGTGGCTCTTTATCCGTATCGCAGTTAGACCATGTGATAATCCCATCTTGCAGACGAAAAAGCGAGACTTAGGTTAAAGAAATGATGTGAAGTCTCAGCTGAACAGACGTAGACACTCAATCCCAGTCCTGTGAGACCCGCAAGTCTGTGCCTATAACCATCATTCTACAGAGAATTGGATCAAAGAATCATTTTCTGAGTGAGTGAGTGAAGAAGCATAAATAGGCTTTGGTGACCTATGGCCAATTTTCTGAGTGTATTTCAATTAAAATTAAAATCTGAGAGCACTTCTTCTAACTAAACATCAGTCAACGGAAGTCTGAGGTAAATCTGACAGCAGCCTGTTCTTCAATTATCCGAAAGTTATTTAGGGGCAGTGTGAAAGCGTGTAGCTACCTAGCTTCAGAATTACCTGGAAGCAAAGAGCTGTTTTTCATCTACTCTTGAATATTGGTTTGAAGGTTTCCCCTTAGCCCCAGACATTAAGGGAGTCACAACCAAGCATTGGTGTATTGACTGGGTAAACATCATATTTCCTTTTTATCACCTTCTCCCCCCAAGAGTACTGTATTGAGTTACAATCTTATTCATCACTTCTTCTACAGAAAGACACTTTGAAAAATTGCGCTTTTGTAGTAATACTGACAGCAAAAGCAGGTGTTGTCACCTTCCATTAGCATTAATTTAATCCGTGATTCACTGCAACAGACAACTAGCACCACTCTGCAGGGGGCTCCCTAGGACAAACAGGGAGTGCAGAGGTAAACACCATTGTAGGGAGTGTATGGAGACAACCTTTTTGTACTGTAAGCTGTACAAACATTTGTTTTCCTTTGATTCGTAATGAAAAGTTCCTAATTCGCTCTACACTGGGAAGACCATTATGGAGGTATGGTTAATTGGTCTTGAAAGACAATTAATAACTGTCAAGAACATGTACAACACACAGGTTTTGCAGACAGTCAATCCCTTTGCCCCCTTTTTCTCTGTTGTTCTGTTTATCGTGCCCAGTTAATGTGCTCTTTTGCCATAATAATCTCCAGCTAAATGGTAATTGCTCTATTGACGGCATTACTGTACATTTTTGACAGATCATTATTCATACTTAACCACTTGACCTGGAATAAATGTTAAAGCAATTACCACTGAGAGCTTTTCTATGAGAAAATTGAGGCAAAGTTTAGAGATAATCAAAATGCAAAGCTGATCATGATAGCAATTGGAAAAATGGCAAACCCTATTAAACAGATTTTTATTAGCCAAGTTGATGCCAGTAGATATTATCTGGTAATTTAGTCTTATTAAAAAGAAAATAAAGCAGCTAATTGTTTACTATTCTGGAACTTATTCCAGCTTGCAATTTGCAGCTGAAATTAGGCTTTATGTGGCTCATCTATTTTGTCACAGTGAAATATGAAATCGTTTGGTACAAATCACATCTGCTTGGTGCCTTTTGCATTACCAGAAAAATCCTTCACTCAATATGTTTTGTACCTGTTGAGACATTATGGATGGATTAATTCATAGGAACCAACAAAAAAGCTAACATTCAGAATATTTTTATTATGTCAAATATTTTTAAAGTCTGTTTCTGAGGAATAAATTTTACCACTGCTTTATCTTACTTTGTATTTAAAAGCATTGATATAGATGATCTTTTTTTTTCACTGAGTCAAAGGGCAATGAGCTTCTGTAAGCACCATGAATGTATGTCCTAGTCATTAGAAATAAGGCCTTATCTTCCAATTGGGACCCCAAACTTAATTATATGAACGGAAGGAATAGTGGTAAAATTTTCAACCTATTTGAAGATACAAGATTTTAAAGTTCAAGGACAATGTTAAATCAGTTGTGTACTGGTGAAAAGATTTAATGATCTAACAGTTGACTTTACTATCTATGGACACTATTTTTTCCTTGAACTTAACTTTATACTTTGAAATCAGCACGTGTTGAGAAGCTGAGTTTCTTAATTTTTATGAGTCAAAATTAAATCCATAACTTAACACTACAATTGATCATTAGAGTAGCTGGTGGAAAAGGAAACTTTCTGCTTAATAATATTTAGAAAAATGTCTTTTACATACCTTTTCCCTATAAAGTTGAGAAATGAAGACAATGATACTTGACAAAAATCTCATGCTAAAAGTTTAGTGCGATTCAGAGTCTTTGAACAATATCTAGAGCAAAGCTGTAATCAAAAATGTGTGCAAAAGAGACAGAAAGTCTTGAACAGATAGTATAAAGTTTTACTGGCCCCTACTGAATCATGAGCCCTGTTTGAAAACTATCATTAAAATTCAGAAAACTGATTACTGATATGCTGATATTGTTATCTTGGGAGGCGCAGTTATCGGGTCTGCTCCAGTTGGTTGCTGTAGTTTCTATATTAATGGAGATTTTTTTCACAGTTAATGAAAGGAGAGACTTTCTTTTAATAAGTCCATAAAACATTAAGTGGATTTTTCCCTCTTCCTTCTGCCATTTTCTTCTCCCCAAAGAGTCCTTTTGAAAGTCCAAAAGGTACACAATTGCAGTCAGATAAGGACAGGCAGTTTATAAAAACTCCTTCTGCTTCTCAGTTCTTGGGCTTGGCCTTATCCAATTGGCCTTATCAAATTTAAGATAACAGACCCCAATTGTTTAAAAATGTTTCATAGAGTAACATCATTTCTTTTCAAAGAGGCATTCTTCACAAGTTTTCCAATGAAAGAAGAAAAGAATGTCACAGGATTGAACCACTTCATTTGCTATGTTTTTGGCTTAAATTTATTCTTGCTACAATGTATTTATTCAAAAATTAAAATGAAGTTTTTGTCCACTCTGGCTTCTAAGTGAATTATTGTACTTTAGGTCCAGATGCAAAGTTGAATTCGAGTTGAAATTTTTTCCCAGTATTTTTGTTCAATTCTAAGTTTACAGATACGTAGTATAAAGTGGGCTAAAATGACCAAGTTGTTCTTATTAGATTTGGACAATTTTTGAAAATCCTTGGTACTTCATACTTTACCACGTGGTGATGATTTCTGTTGACCGTTCATTATAACACATGTTCCGCAGCCACTGCATTATGCTATTACTTCTACGCACAGTTTTTGAACCAACATTCCTCCTCTTTCTTCCCGTGACATTGGCATTTCAGGAATCTGAGTGTGGCACTTGCTTCCTGACCTTGGCCTAGGCATAGACCCAAGACACTATTTTTCCATTAGGGCATCGTGTCACAATTTTAATGTATGCTTTCTACTGAATAATTTTAGTATTATGAAGGCACAGAACAATTGAACCATATGTATCTCATGTCAGCCACATAATGAAAGGGCTGAAATAAGCCACGGAACAATAGACAACTAAGTGCTTTATATGCTTCTTCGTGAAGGGTTTTGTACATAGATTCTTCCCAGTGTATTCCACAAGGCCTTTTTGCCCCCTTAGGATTAGTTCTTTACCCTCTCTTATTTTCTATTAACATAGATAGGGTAGGAAAAGAGAATAAAATGTTCCAACAGCTGCCAAACAGTATTGGTAGTAAATGGCTGTAGGCCCATTAAAGATAAAAACTGCAATAATGTTTATCTTTAGGCTTCAACTATACCCTACACTTAGAATCTGAACACTACTGATTCTGGACAATTTTTTTTTTCCTGTTTTCCATTTTTATATTATACTGGGCCAATTTCTAATTAATAAAATGTTGGAAAATATGTTTTACCACTGGGTCTGATAAATTTATTACTGATAAGTTATGACCTAGTCAAACAAATGGTCATTTTTCCATGGAGCTGGGACAGTGTTCCGTATGGATAGTGCCTGCAACACCTGGCTGTTTGTTCAGTGGATTAGTCTGACCTTGACTTTGGAGTCTGCAGATAAAGCCCACTCTGTTTAAAAATGTTATAACTCTATTGAAATTCTTTTCTTTTAAATTTTAAGGCAAGCATGGAACAAAGTTTGTTGAGGAAGACAAAGGTAGGTTTACAGAATAAGCACAAGATAGAGGCTTACAGAGCAAGACAGGTTCACCACAGATAGTGAACGAGGTTCACCACAGACAGTGAACGGGCCTCCATTGCCAGGGCATGGAGGCAAAGAAGTCAACAGGCCTTGAGATTCTTTTTTTTTTTTTTTTTTTTGTAGAGACAGTGTCTCACTTTGTCGCCCTCGGTAGAGTGCTGTGGCATCACAGCTCACAGCAACCTCCAACTCCTGGGCTTAGGCAATTCTCTTGCCTCAGCCTCCTAAGTAGCTGGGACTACAGGCAGAGATTCTTTTTTGACAGGACTTCTAGGGAGAACTCCAGCCTGAGTTTGCCTGCTGAAATATTCCAGCATGACAGCAACAAGTTGAAACCATGCACAAGAAAAATATAAAAGACAGCTTTATTTGGAAGCTATTAAGAGCCACTTTACGATTATTCCTTATTAAAGGAAGCTTATGGTTTCCAATTTTAGATATGAAATTTGCTTCCCATAGATTATGCAAAAGTAGCCAAGAAAAATGTAGGCGATCAACAACTTATAATATGACTTCTAGAAACTGATCCCTACACTTGAGGTAAATGGATTGCAAGGATCGATTAATACTTTGGAATGAATGCCATTTCATAATTTTAATTAACCACTAGATAATATTTAATGAAAACTACTTAATATAAAATACGAATTTGAAAAATGGGACGGTAAAAGGGTCGATCTCTTAGTCCCACTGTGGTAAAAGGTAATTGCTGAGAGTGACCCATTCGTTATCATGTTTTCTTCTCTGGATATTCTGGACTACTAATGCCCCAGAGCACAAAGTGATACTGGCATGTTAATTCTCTTGGCCTTAAGATGATCTATAACGTAATTCAAGAATGATGCATTTTGTCACCACCTAAAGTTGATGGTTTTTAACCCAGTGAAAAATAGAAAAAAAACACAAGGAATTTTATAGAGCTGGAGCAGAAATTCACCCATAGATGCTTCCTTTTGAAAATACTAAATAGTTATTACTTTTGCTGTGGATACTGGTGCTGAAGTAAGAGGGTAAAGATTTATACTTGGCTGTAGAGCATTAAATACTGTAGGCACAACATCAACGTGCGTTGTTACGAGGAGAAGGGGAAACAGTATAGGTTCAGTCTGCTCATAGAGAACTGTTAGAAGTACTGTGTGCATTGTAGGAACAGCCCAGAATTTAAATGAACCATTTATGCCTCAGCCGCCCTAGGGTAAGTACAAGGTACATTAATAATGCAGTGTTTATTTGAAATATTTTATTATAACACACATTTATTACTAAAAAATCTAAACAGAAAAAAAACCCAGTATTTCACAGGTTCAGCATTCTGGACAAGTTATTTTCAAAATAGGATTCTTGGCAAATTATATCATTTCTTTCAATACTTCACCTGTGACACTATAAATAATACATATTTATTTAAGTAGAGGTATTATACTCTGCTACTTTTGTTGTACATAATTTATAGAAAATGATCTACCAACATGGGTAGGTTATGTTCTCCATGAAAGTCAATGGTTGGATATGGAAGGCGATAAAGAACTCTGAGAGTTGCCTAATATCAGAGGGAGTAAATTAGACTCCTTAACAAGTGACTTCATATTTTCCAAAAGTGATAATCAACTTGTTTCCTATTGTAAATATGAGAGCAATTATTACTAAAGTTTGTCATGAACAAATGGATCCACATATTAAATACACACAATGTGGTATAAGAAGCCCCTAATACTTCTGTGGGGGTCTCCATACACAAGCCGTATTTCCTGGCACAGACGCTGAAGAAAGTTCAAGATCACACAGATCTCCCTACAGTAAATGGGTAGAGTGTGACCTTGGGAGAAAACAGATGTAAATAACTCCCGGCTTAACTGCTTATTTCTTGTATAATTTGGGGCAAGTTTTTTCACCCTTCTGAGTTCCTGTCCCCTTATTTGAACAGTAATTCCTACCTGGCGGAGTCGGTGGTGGGATGAAATAAGGGAAACCACCGGCAACAGCTTAGTACTTGGTGCTCAGCAAACATTGTTTCATTTCCTGCTACGGCCCCTTCCATCCAAGCAGAATGTAATAATTATCACATAGCAGGTCATTACCTGGTTAACTACCTACTTTCTCCATCGAGCTGGTTATTCCTGGGAAGAAAACTTTACCTATTTCATTTTTGCATTCCCTGTCATGAGCAAAGGGACTGGCGCCTGGGAGTTGTGTTGCATTAGCTTGGTTCCTTCGGACACACTCCAACTTCTCAGGCATCCGCTGGCCCAGGGAATATTTCTTATACCTCTGTGGAACGTGTGACGATTGTACCCCAAGACTGAAGAGGAATAGGTTTGTTCCCCTCTTTTGTTTTTCTTAGTAAAAAGATAGCATCTCTTGAAATTTATTCAGTTTTAAGTCAAGTGGCAGAATTCCAAAATTTATTCTTTTGATACTACCTTGGAACGTGTTTGCCTGTGCAATGCTGTAATGTGGTAAAACCCACCACGTGAGTCTCTGGCCCCACTTCTTGAGCTGGTCTTTTCAATTCTCTGAGCTCCGCTTTCCTGTCCTGTGAAGTAGGAAATAACACTATGAAATCCACTATGACCTTTCAGTGAGGTTGAACGCATGCATGTTAGGCACTCCATAAATGCAATATTTGCTTTATCTATTTTCATTTGTGGTACTAACACTAGTTTTTGAGTCAAAAATCAGAAAATTAACATTTATTGAGTTCCCACTGCCAGCCACACACAGCACTAAGGATTTTGCAAATATCGTGTCATTTAAACCCACATAGCACTTCTGGGGGTGACACAAGATAAACTTCCTTTAAAATCCCAGGGACTGTGCTTAGTGAGATTAACCAGGATCACAGGACTGGGAAGCATCTGAGCCCCAACTTTCCACTCTCATCACACTGTATAAAGAAGGCAATGCAGATTAAAGGAAAATATTTGAGCTGTTAGCGTGATGTGTTTTTGTAGCAATTATTGTTAATTGTGTTTTATTTTTGTAAATTTACAAAAGTGCTTTCACAATCCTCATAGGTCCCAGCAGTAAGTTCCATTTTTATGTGCCAAGAACTGCGCTAGGTAGTTGGCATATAGTAAATCTGTCTTCAGAATAAGATGCCAGGCTGGTGGGATCCCTGTTTTATACTGGGAGATCCTGAGGCTCGAAGAGTTAAGTGCTTTGCCCTTGCCGTGCTGCATGTACAAGGAGGGGCACTGCCACTTGGAACTCGCTCATTCCGTAGCCATCTCTCTTCTCTACATCAACTATATTAGCTTATTTTGACCAACACAGTAAAACAGAGAGACAGCTTATCTGGTCTCCACATCACAGGCAAGCACATCAAAACTCAAGGAAATATCCTGAAAGTTAAACTAGAACTAGAGCCACGGGCACAGTCCACAATGGTGCATGGTGGTCACCAAAATGAACTTCACAGGATTGTGGCAAACGCTAAGTTTTGTGGGAGACCAAATCCGTTTTCCATGGTGCCACAAATGTGTTTACAAGGGGAATGTGGGTGTTTCCATGTCCCAGAGACACGGCGATAGTTTCTCAGTCTGTTGGCTTTTTTCTAGTTAGCTGTGTCTGAACCAAAATTATTGCCGCAGAATATGCTATTCAAAGCCTGTCTTTGATTTAAAAGCCTGTACATTTAAGAGTGAAGTAGAATGTCACGTAAAAATAAGCAGTTCAATAAATATTAATAGTTGGTGACCAGAATTATGATGGAAATTTTAAATAATTTCATAAATTTAGTAATTTTGTAGCAAATATCTATAATATACATAGCATGACACTCAGAGTTCAGGGAAAACAGCAATTAGAAATAAGTCAGTTCCTGCAATGAACTAGCAATCATCTCATTTTACAGTGAGGACTTCCAGAATATACTATTTCAAAGAAGTAGTATGCCAGCAGCAACTCCTTGTAAATGGAAGAACTAAGAGGAAAAATAAAATAAGTGTATCTTTACTTCATACTATTTTTCTTAACACGTGTAGCTGTTGTAAATTCATTTCTAATTCAGAATCTCCTGGATTACACTACTTCCCATAGGGAAAGTTTGACCAGACTGGCAGTGTCCACCTTGGAGAAGACAGAGCCTGTGTGTTAAAATCATAGCAAAGAGGCCCCCACATCACACGTGACCCCATGACTGTGCTTGCATGCTTATAAATCAACCACCGCTGGGGTATGGGGACCTTCTATCCAGCACAAAATGGGAACTTCCAATTATAGTAATAGTCTTATCAATGTATCTAGCCCAAATTTTTAAATTTAGACTTTATCGGTCTGTTGGTAGATGGTCTATGGGGGAAAACATGTTTAACTGACTTTTGGAAATGCTGAGTTAGACCGAGTCAAACATGCTGCTTTTGTGCAGGACGTCTCAGAAGCCGTGTTAAGCTGCTCTGCGTTGTGAAATTTTAAGAAGGGAGTTCAGCAGGCAATATTTCATAGAATTATGTGACTGTGTAATTTGTTTTCCTTAGACCTTCTATTAATCGTTCCCCAACACAGAATCTTGGAAATGCTAATTTGGAAAAATGGACAGTGGCATCCACAGATTAAGTTTTTGGACTGGAATCACTCAGAGTAGACGGCGCTACCTTTGGCAGGTCAAGTTACACACTCTAGCAGGGTTTGGACCTCATTTAGAACAGCTCTGTGTTTCCGAGATTCCTTGCTTTTGTTAAAATAAGATTAGCAGAAATCATGCAGAAATTTATCACAGGGGCACTCGTCATGTATTGCATCGTCATCAAGTTTTCCCAAATTGCTATCACATATTTTTTCACTCAAAAGTTGAATTAGAAACAGATTCTGTAACACTGTCCCAAAAATCATTGCAACACCTAGTTCAGTATTTAAGACACAGAAGGTCCTCAGACGAAATCCATTGGATGGGAATGACTTATAGTCCTTAGCTCCTGGGACAGACCGCTAGCTGGGAGGCGAGGCTGAGCCTGCCGTCCCAACACACTTGCCTGAGTCCAGGTTTATTTGAATTGAAGTTATTTCCCAGAAATATTATCAAATCAAAGAGCAGATAGAATGCCCTTTTGAAGTCATAAGATATAAGACTAGTACTTTTATGTGGAAGACAGAGCTTTTTTAAAGTAATCATTCATATTTTATAATGTGAACCATTTCCTTGCTGTTTGGAAAATGAATTATATTGGAAGAATTGTGGCTTCTAGGTAGTAATAAATATGAAAGTTTTATATGGCCTTTTCTATTGTTTCAGAACTTAGCAATATACTTAAATTTTTTTTTTACTTGGATGATTTACAAACTTCTGTGATTATTGCTGTCTGCCACAACTTGGGAAATAAACATTAATTAGATGTAAGGCAAGATGGAATAAAAATTGTATAAAATTTTAGATACAGCAATATATTTTATTATCTTTTTAATTATGGGTTTTTTGGGGGGCTTTTTTGTTTTTTGTTTTTGTTTTTGAGAGAGAGTCACTTTGTCACCCTCGGTAGTGTGCTGTGGCGTCATATCTCACAGCAACCTCAAACTTTTGGGCTCAAGGGATTCTCTTGAAGTAGCTGAAACTATAGACACCTGCCACTACACCTGGCTATTTTTAGCGATGGGGGGTCTCACTATTGCTTGGGCTAGTCTTGAACACCTGAGCTCAAGCAATCCACCCACCTTGGCCTCCTGGAGTGCTGGAATTAGAGGCGTGAGCCACCACACCTGGCCCCAACATATGGATATTAAGGACTCACTATGCCAGGTACGAGTATGGATGCCACAGAAAGCGATATGGACCAGACAAAATCCTTGTCTTCAAAAGGTTCTAAGGGTAGTTTTTCTCTTTTGTGTGGCCATCGACTGGCAAGCCGAGTTTTTATATAGCACAAAAATTATCATTGCTTTGCAATTGCAGCATGAGGGGTAAACATTTTTTTTTTTTGAAAAATTTTTTTGCATGCAAAGTAAAGGTGAAATTGGTGAAGAAATGTGGTTGAACTTCTCTGATTCAAGTACTTCCAATTCCGTATTAACTGCTTTAGTTTGAGTTGAGTTACATTGGAAGGTTGGATAATAAAAGTCCCTTAGACAAATAGGGAAATATCGTATGCAGAGAAATATCTTTGTATTTTTGAAACAGTCTCACTCCTTTACCCCAGGCTAGAGTGTTATGGCATCAGCCTAGTTCACAGCAAGCTCCAGCCACTGACTCAGAGATTCTTTTGCCCTAGCCTCTGGAAAACCTGGGGCCCTCCACCACCTGGCTAGTTTTTCTCTTTTTAGTAGAGACGGGGTCTCCCTCCAGCTCAGGCTGATCTCGAACTCCTGAGCTCAAGAAATCCAATGGCATCAGCCTGCTGGGATTACAGGTCCCAGAGTATGAGCCACTGCATCCAGCCCAGAAAAAAATCTTAAAAGACAGTACACAGACAACAGAAATGTTGCCTCATAAATAAAGTCTCTTCCTCCACCACTGACTCATCTTTCAAGGTATTTTCTTTTCTTTTCTTTTTTTGTTTTGTTTTGTTTTTGTTTTTGTTTTTTTTTGAGGCAGAATCTCACTCTATTGGCTTGCAGAGTGACGTGGCATCATCATAGCTCACAGCAACCTCAAACTCCTGGGCTTAAGCAATCCTCCTGCCTCAGCCTCCCAGGTAGCTGGAACTATAGGCACCTGCTACAACTCCTGGCTAATTTTTCTATTCATAGTAAAGACAGAGTTTTGTTCTTACTCAGGCTGGTCTGGAGCTCCTCAGCTCAAGGGGTGCACCCGCCAGAGTGCTGGGATTACAGACAGGCATGAACAACTATGCCAAGCCCAATGTATTTTCCAATAAAACGATTACTAATGAGTGCTCTTAAAGTGTGAGTGGGGCTTGGGAGACCATTTTCTTTTTCTGTAGTTTAATTGACAAGCAGCACGTTTCCAGAGTAAAGTGAGCATCAAAGGGTGCACTTAAATTGGACCTACAATTCTGAATGAAAGTAAATGGCAAAAAAATGCATATTGGCCTAAGCTGCAATTGGTATTAGAGCTATATAAAGAAATTTTTGCAAACAATATATAACATGAGAGATAAGTGGGGAATGAAGGAGGACATGCCTAAAAGATGGGAAATCTGGGTTTTGTTTCAGACTCTGCTGATGACTGTAACGTCAGGAAAGTACCAGGAGGCCTCAATCTTACTGTCTTCATCTGTAAAACAGGCTTTGGATTAGAATGGATCATCTCTTTTGTTACTAAATTTAATGAGTCTCTTTCTAAATATAAGCCAGAAACTCCCATCAAAATAAAAGATCACAAATACATTGAAATAAAAACACATTATTTGGTTACATGTATAAGCTGTGTCATACTAGTAAACAAACAATGAAGCCAAGACACTCCTCAACACACCTTGTCATCTGTGGGCCCAAAATAATCCACCATAATCACTCTTCCTAACATGACCAGGGCTTGGGCGGCGCCTGTGGCTCAAAAGAATAGGGCATTGGCCCTATATGCTGAAGGTGCTGGGTTCAAACCCAGCCCCAGCTGGAAAAAAAAAAAAATGACCGGTGCTGTCCAGACCATGACATCTGGGAGGTGTGTCTTAATCTTCATTGAAAATGACCAACATTATCTTCCTGAAACACTTTTTACCTTGGCTTCAGATATGTGACCTAAGCTCCCCACTTTTAACATTGTTTTCTTTTTCTCTCTTTGACTTCTCCATCCTTTCACAGTTCATGGCAACATCGTGGCCCTTAGATACCAGATCCCTCAAAGCTTCATCATAAATTTATTTCCCTTCTTCCCCTGAATTCTCTATGTGAACACATCTATGGCCATTGCTTTCTTTATCACCAGTGCCCGTGATTCGCAAACTTCATCTCCACCTCTGACATCTGACTTTCTGACTGACGTATCCACATTCCTGTCATTATCTCTCTGATGTCCCCACAGGCACAACTTACCAGGTTTCAGCCAGACTTTCGGGGTCGGCTGGTCTTCCTCCCGTCTTACTCTTGTCTGAGAGAGTGGGCTAGTCGGCATCCACCTTTGCAAAGGAGAGACAGTCCTGTGAAAATGTCCTCTCTGGCTTTACCTTATCCACTCTGTTAAGAAGTCCTTTCAGCTTTTAAGTGTATCCACTGGCAAGCACGTCCAGGGCCCCTTCCTTTGTCTTAGCTGGAGGACCCAGAGTCTCCTGATCGTTTCACTGACATCTGTTTGCTCTCTCCGGATTGTCGATCCACGTTGCAGCTGGGGTGCTGCCGTGAACGTTTCATCCTGGCTGGGCTTTTTCTCCTTTGGAACAATGGAGTGCCTTTTTTTTTTCTTTAAACAAAGAAGACCTTGAAAGACCAAGGAGATCTTTCAGGATTTGGCTCTTTCTCGCTTTGGTGCCCCATTTCCCACTCCCGACTCCCTCTTTTTCTGAGCTCCAGACTCGTTAACTCTCTTTCGGTTTTGGATAAACTGCACTAATCCCTACAGAGGATTTTCTTTTTTCTTTCTTTTTTTTTTTTTTTTTTTTTTGATCATAGCTGCCTACATTAGTGCAATCAAGGGGTACAATGTGCTGGTCTCATATACACTCTGAAATGATTCCATCAAACTGTTTAACATAGCCTTCATGGCATTTTCTTAGTTATTGTATGAAGACATTTGTATTCTGCATTTAGTAAGTTTCGCCTGTACCCTTCACATGCTGTTTCTTCCTCCTTCTTCCTTCTCCCAAAACTCCCTTTCTCTGAGAAACATTCATTCTCTGCTCCTCCAACTCAACTCTCCCTGTAATATGGCCCGATAGCACCACATCCCTTTGAGAGAATTCATCTCAGTCAGGTATTTTTATGTTTATTGGAGGGATTATTTCATGCACTCAGCCACCAGGCATTTACTGAGCACCTACTGTGTGCCGGGTGTGCTGTGAACAAAACAGACACTTTCTTTGTCCCCATAGAGCTGATAATCTAATAGGAAAGAGGGGAAAATGAATAAATACCACAGAAATATATGTAAAGTTTGAATAATAATGACTCTTTTGAAGAAAACAGTTCAGTGAAAGGGAAAACGGGGGTTTGTAGAAAGGTCTGCCTTAGGGAGTCAGGGAAGACCTCTCTGCAAAAGCAGCTTTAATACTGAGACTTGAACATGTGAGGGGCCAGGGCGCCTATTAAAGGGAAAAAGAATTCTGGCAAAGGTTAGCGTTTTGAAAAAGTCTTGAGATCAGAAGGAATTTAGGAGGCCTTTTTGGATCTGTCCTTCGCTCTATTCCACCAGCTCTAAGGAAGAGAGAACATATCTGTTTTTCTCTCCACTAAAATTCTAGGGTCAAACTCACTAGCTGTGGTGTATTTACTGAAAGAAAATAGACACAGATGCATAACTAACTTTACAAAATAACTTTATCCTAAAAGAAAAATGCATAATTCAAGTTTAAAATAAAGGCATCATTCAATAATTCCTTAAGACAATTACCAAAATTCTTTATTATTATGTATATACTTGTACTTAAAGAATATACTGGCTTAATTTTCCTTAAAGTATCTCTTCGTATCATCTCTCTTAAGCCATTTGAATGGAAAACTTCCTAAGAAGGTTTTACATAAAACAAAAAAGAGACCATGATTTTGACTTATCACTGTCTACAAGTAAAAGCTGTATGTAGTAGCACTACAATGATAATACAAATTATTTTTCTATTATGTGTTTGAATTTACCCCAAAGCTTCTTAGCAGTAAATTATAAACCTTGATCTTAACACAAGTACTTCAAAATAAAATTTGTGTTCACTCTTACATGAAATTCTTTTTCGTGAGACAGAATTTCACTCTGTCACCCTGAGTGGAGGGCCATAGCACCATCACAACTCCCAGCAACCTCAAACTCCTGGGCTCAAGTCATCCTCTTGCCCCAGCCTCCTAAGAACCTGGGACTTCAGGCACCCACACACCATGTCCAGCTAGTTTTTGGTTTTAGTAGCGACAGAGTCTTGCTCTTGATCAGGCTGGTCCCCAACTCATGAGCTCAAGTAATCCTCTTGCCTCGGCCTCCCAGAGTGCCAGGATTATCGGCATGAGCCATTGTGCCCATGCTAAAATTCTTGAAATAGGCACATTTCCTAAATCAGATGAGTACAAACAAGCAAAATATATGTCTTATAGTGTATGAAATATTTTTATGGTTTGATTCACTGTCCCAGATGAAAATTTAATTAACTGAGAGTTTTTCAAGCTATTTTTGTCAGGACTAAATCATTGTGAAAACAACTTACCTTCCTACTGAAAAAATATATACAAAAGACTTGATTAATTCACTTTAAAACTGTACACCTTCATAAACTATGACAAATCAAAACATTTGATCACATATCTTATTGGGACTGAATTATACTAAATAGCACATATGTTGTAATATAAATAATACATAAAACTAAGTTTCGATTTTGAAAATGAAGCGAAAAGTTGTCTAGATAATTTAAACATGCACTTCTGCATTATTTATGTAGTTATTTCAAAGTAGGGTTCAGGCAGGATGAGACTTGATATACAAATCATTGTCTGAATCTTCTGGCTGGTTTGACTAAGTTGACAGTTTTACCTGGCGAATTGCTCGTGGATATCATGATCATGGCTAATCAACTTCCCATCCAAATTGCATCTCATTGTTGTAAATACCTATCTCTATAAAAAGCGTCTCACAGCTTGTTGCCACTTTGTATCATAGGTTTCAAGTGTTCTATTTTATTTCTGTGAAATTACACCCTTTTCCTCCTTAAGACTCATTTCTAGGCTAATATTCTCTGTAATATATGAACTCTACGATCAATAAACTAACTACCATAACATTCCCTCTCTCAAGAATGTAGGCTATAAATAATAAATATATTCAACAAAGTAATTCCTCCAGTATTTTCTGTTACATTTTTGTAAAAATTGTCCCCCAAATATCAAATATTTAACCCATCTTTTTAAATCACTCTTAATTTATCAAAAACATTTTTTAGCTGAAATTTGATTTGCTCTGTAAATATTAGAACAAATCAGTAAAACTACAGGTCAATAGGCTCGGTGCCCATAGCTCAGTGGTTAGGGTGCTGGCCACAAACACTAGGGCTGGCAGGTTTGAACCTGGCCTGGACCTGCTAAACAATAATGACAACTACAACAACAACAAAAATCAGCCAGGAGTTGTGGTGGACGCCTGTATTCCCAGCTATTTGGAAGGTTGAGGCAAGAGAATGGCTTAAGCCCAAGAGTTTGAGGTTGCCGTGAGCTGTGACACCATGGCACTCTACCAAGGGCAAGGTAGTGAGACTCTGTCTCAAAAAAAAAAAAAAGAAAGAAAAGAAAAGAAAACTACAGATCAATAGACAGAGGAAACTCCTTAAGGATACCTGCTAAAGCAACCCAGTAAACCCACAACCACTGTCTTTAGTTGCCAGAAGGCTGTGACATTTACTGGTCTGCCTATGACAGTTTTTATTTGTTTGTCTGTTTGTTTTTGAGACAGAGTCTCACTGTGTCACCTTCAGTAGAGTGCTATGGCGTCGCAGCTCATGGCAACCTCAAACTCTTGGGCTTAAGCAATTCTCCTGCCTCAGCGTCCCGAGTAGCTGGGACTACAGGTGCCCGCCACAATGCCTGGCTATGTTTTGGTTGCAGTTGTCCTTGTTATTTAGTTGGCCCAGGCCAGGCTCCAACCCGCCAACTTCGGCACACGTGCTGGCGCCCCACTCACTGAGCAAGCACCAAGCTGACAGTTTAGCCCCAAGTATCCAATGGCTTATAGTGACTTTTTTTGAAAGAGCATTAAAGATAATTCAGATGGGAGATAAATTTAAGCCTATGAATTCAACTAAAAGTAAGTCATCAGGATATTTTGAGAAAATATTTTCTTATAAAGTGCTATTAGAAATCTTTAAACATGACAATAATATATATTTTTAAAAGGTAGAATCAAGTATGACTGCTGTTCCTTGGATATGTTCACTGTGATGTGTTCTGCATTGTGGTTCAAAAAACCAGTTAGGACATCTTAAAAATAGACCGACTCTAGATCGTAAAGTTATTCCAGGTTCATTTTGTTTTTGTTTTGTTTTCCCTACAAAAGGGATGAGGAACAAAGGTGCTCTGTGAACAGAAAGTGCTAGGCAGAGATGAGGTATCGGTATTAGTGAAGGCAGTCCAAATATTCAAGTTTCATACATGCATGCTTCATCTCAATAGTCTAAATTTCCCTTCCGTTTCATTATCCAGATAATTGTATCAGTTGTCCGTGAGGACAAATACTGAGCCATGGGCAGAGAACCTATAGAAATCAGAACACCTTAAAAGCTAAAATGTGAGCTAGAAGAGGAACTGAATGATATCGTTCTGTTCTCTATTTTTCGTGGGGAATTGTGTTTGTGGAGGTTATATTTATACGTTCTTTTAGCCTTAGGAGAACTAAGTGGTAGACAGGTCAAGATAATCATGGTCTTTTAAAATGGCAACAGTTCACATGCAGAATGTGCAAGGCGGAAGGGAGGGGAAAGAAAAGAAAGAGACAAGTGCGTTTGAAAGACTTTGCAAGTCAAATCCTGTATTTTTCCCATTGAAGTGGTCTAATTGGAAATAAATGAAAAGGTTACTGAGTTTCAGTCATTTGGGTTTCTTTTTAGTAAAAACAGCTAACATTTCACTGGACCTTGGTATTTTCTTCTCTTGGAAATCACCCCACCCCCCTGCTCACGTGCAGGTGTAAAGAACACAGGTCTTTTCTGCCCTGTTCTGAAGGCATTCATCACTAAGATTGTTTAACTCTGAAAAGCCTTAGGGTTCCAGTTGGCCATTATTGCATGAGTACTGTTTTTGCTATCCACAACTGGAAGATATTTTTCTTTATTACAATATCTTCTCTGTATAAGTAACTTTACAATAAAGTTAGCTAATGCTCACCCAGACTACTCCAGAATTTTTCTTCAGTCCACCAAAAATATTGCTTCAACTTTAAGGTGATAACATTCAGGGAATTACTGACTCATGACTATATATCAAGTAAATATTTTCCATTTCTATGAAAAAGAAATAAATTTCACATGCAAAATTTGGTTTTAGGTAGACTTAGCTTGGTTTTTGTATTTTTTTTTTTTTTTTTTTTTTGTGAGTTGGGATAAATTAATACAAAACAGATTCTTTTTCTTTTTTCTTTTTATTAATCAGGTGTTTTTCCTAAATATTTTAGAAGAATTTAATTCATTTAAAAATATAACAATATTGTGATGAAACACTATAACTATTTTTTTTTTTTTTTGGAAACAGGTGTTACTCTTGCTCAGGCTGGTCTGAGCTCAAGTAATCTGCCCACCTCAGCCTCCCAGAGTGCTCGGATGAGCCACCCAGCCTGGCCTAAAATTCTACCCTTGTTAATCCGTGCTCTCAAAATTACCTGCACCAAGTAAAATGCAACCTGAGAGAACCCCAAAGCACTGTAATCTAACTTCAGATAATCTCAGGCAAAAGGAAAGATTGGTGTCATTTCTACAAAATGTCATTCATGTAGGATCAGCAATTCCTTTTAGCTGAATTTACGAAAACTATATTGTAAAAAAAAAATTGCTCAGGTCTTGAAATCTGCTAGATGTGAATTATCAGACACTTAAATATGCCTGCTACTGAAGGCCCCCAAGTAGAGCACAATATAATTTAAATCAACTGCAACAATTAACAAAAAGAGAATTCAACAAAAGGTCGAACAAAAAGTCCTTGTGAGTATTCTACCATAGCCACAGAGACTGTTTATATCACCGAGCCAAAAATCTCCTCTAACCAGCTAGAGACTTTCTTTGAATTTCCCTTTTTGTGAAGATCTTCTGTTCAGTGAGAGTGGAATTTATTGAAGACACTTCCCCTTTGTTTTTCCCTTGAAGTTTGCATCTCTAGGCAGCTTACCAGACAATTAAGTGAAAAATGAGAAAAGCAGTTGGCCCCCAATTGACTGGTTGAGTGCTGAAACAGTCAATCCCGTGACCCTCTAATGTAGACAGGCACATCTTGTGTGAACCTGGATGTGCCCTCCCTTATTTAAAAATAAAGCAACAAGACTTGGTTTGGGGTCTGACTCAAAATAACATTGTCAAAATGGGAAAAGAAAAAAATATGTACACACACAGACACAAGGTTGACTTGTTCCATATATAAGTCTATTAGACTTTTAAATGACCCTGGTAGATTGGAAGAGTGGAGCAAAAATGAGCAGAATGAAATTAAATAGGAAAAAAGAAACATAGGGTAATTCACTCGAAGTGAGTGGAAGGGGAGAAATTAGCACACGTTCCCCACAAACATTATTTAGTTACAGCTAAAGTGGGTAAAGAGCAAGGACTTACTGAAATTCATGGGAAAGTCCAGGGGCAGTGGCGGTAGCCTATAATCCCAGCTCTTTGGGAGGCCTAGGCAGGGGATCTCTTGAGGCCAGGAGTTTCTGAAACAAGCCGGGGCAACGTAGCAAGACCCTACCTATCTCTAGAAAAATTTAAAAATTAGCTGGGCTTGGTGACTGGTGCCTGTAGTCCCAGCAGGATCGCCTTAGCTAGGGCAATCCACATTGCACTGGGCTATGATCATACCACTGCACTCCAGTCTGGACCACGGAACAAGACCTCGTCTCTTTAAAAAAAGAAAAAATTGTTAGTCATGTTGGCAGCATTCATCTCCAGCTGAGAGGGCAGTGGAGAATTGTGAGATCTCCTGGGTGATTTGTAAAGATTTTTAGGATAGAATGCATTAGAAAAATTCAGATAATCTATGTTGTTTACTAGAGAACAGAATGCATCCCTTCAATTTTTTTTTTTCTTATGTGTTATTAATTATTTATTTATTCATTTATTTTATTGTTGGGGATTCATTGAAGGTACAAAGAACCGGTTTATATTGATTACATTTGTTGGGTAATGTCCCTCTTTTTTTTTTTTTTTTAAATACATGTATTTTATTTTTCTTCATTACATTATTTCCCCCCCCCACCCGTCCGTGATAAGACAGAATTGATTTACAGAAAAGAATACAGAAAACACCAAAGCTCCTGGTAGAGGGAGAGATTTCAAG